>JARHVA010004434.1:440000-550000 GCA_037957365.1 Torreya grandis
AACATGGATGTAAATATTAATACTTAATATAACTCCCAATATCACTATCATGTATTTAAAAAACTCATAAGTTCCCAAACAATCATCTTCAACTCAACCAATCAAAACTAGCCTAATGAACAAACTAGGAAGAAGTGTGAAACTTTAAGTGAATGGCCTTTTAAGGTTCCCATAATTATTATAGGGACATTTAAGGTCTTAAAATATTTCATTAAATATATATTATTTATTTTAATGAGAAAATGATCTATTTTTGGGAGCCAATTATGCAGGGTGCATGAAAAGAGTGTTTTTTGGATAACAGATGATGATGGTTCACTTTTAAAGATTTCAAAATGATCAAGAATGTAATAAATGAATGTAATTTAATTAATTAGAGCCTAATATTATATTAAAATAATTTCAAATTATCCTAATCAGTTATGGGACGTTCAAATAGGTCTAAATTATGAAGGCAATTTTTTATGCCAAAATGAGGCATTTCTTGCCACTTTTCATGAAGTTTCTAATTTGGATTGACACTTTTATCCCATAAAATTACATTTTTAGTCCCATAAAATATCCTAATGAACAATTAACTCCTTTTATCATCTTTACAAGTGTGGTTTTGACCTTTTTAATTATCTCTTCTTCTCTCTCTCACAAGTTCTATAAGAACTAGCTATTTTGGAATTGTAATGAATGCTCCACCTAAGTATGGTGAAGACCTGATCATTTATATACCTTTTTATCAATAAATTTACTAATTTTTACCTCTTACATTAATTTTCATAGTGTGTTTTACTTGGATGATGATACTTGTTTAGTGAAGACTATAGATTCTTAACATGTGGTCTCATTCTTTCACCTATTTGTAGCTTTTTATTGTAGGGCATGTGAAGTGTTCCTATAAATTTCCATGGTTTAAGTGAGTTATTATATTAATTATTTCCATTCAAGCCTCTTTTCTTGTCCTCATAACTTAAGACATTATTCCATAAACTCACAATGTAATATTGATGTAAGAAGACAAAGATTGGAGAAGTGTATGTTTAGTTTATCTTTTGATTTCAAGTGTAATATGCATATTGTTATATTTAATCAATATATATAGTGTATCACCTCTATTAAAATAGTTTTATTTTATTTATCTTTCTCCATTTTCAACCCCCAAGTCTAGTTGTAGTTGTAAAATAAAGTGTTACATCAAGGGAGCTAGCCCTATCTAGAGATTCACCTCATCCTTAGGCTAAACACAAGCCTATAGGTGATTCCATTTTTCCATTTGGATGATGAGAGATTTTACATATAATCAAAGGGTGCACATCCAAGTGATAAAAATAACAATATGAAAAAATACCATTATCATTTCCTTGTTTATTTATAGTTGCATTATCATCATTGGTTATTTAACTATCATAGTTATAATCAAAATAATGGGTTGTTTCTCATTTTTTATATTCCATAAGATCTTAATATGCAATATATTGATCACAAGGCACATTGAAAAATTAATCCAAATGATGGGTTTTTTTTCATAGGTTTTAACTAGTGACTCCATAAGGATTTTAAATTTATATAAAACTACAAAGCACATAACCACAAGAACCAAAATACATATATATCTAAACATTCTTAAACTAGGCCCATGTGAGAAAATTAGATCTAAAATAAATACATATATCTAAAATGAATTTTTCAAGGAGAAAACTATTCATGAAAACTAGGGTTTTGGCTCAACAAATACAAGATGGGATCACCACATGTTTTTATAATTTTGAGTTCAAAAGAAAACATGCAATAAATAAATTATATTAAAATGAAATAAGATAATATTTAGAATTTAATGGTAGACAATAAAATAAGATAAATTTACCCATTTACACATACATAATAAATACAAAAAGTACAAAGTAACCAAGGGATAGAGAGATCATATCTTATTCAAAGATCTGATATATATTATGACAATGATCTATAATTTGTTATAGAATAGTCACTAA
This sequence comes from Torreya grandis, assembly GCA_037957365.1. NCBI lineage: Eukaryota > Viridiplantae > Streptophyta > Pinopsida > Cupressales > Taxaceae > Torreya > Torreya grandis. Next base: position 441,983 of record JARHVA010004434.1, read on the forward strand.
TCTATGGGATTTGATCATTATTTTTTTCCCACTAGATGTTTGTGTCAACTAGGGACAATTGCATCAACATAGGCATTTATCTATGATGTAGGTTTCCAGTCCCATAAACACATAATAATATATCTAAATTTTTGTAAGGTTTGTGTTGTCACATGTATAATTTTTTGGTAATTAATGATATATTATTTTTTTCATGAAATCAAAAAAGTAAAAACCCTAGTTTATTTTCTTCAGACCTCCTCTAACTTGGTAAAAAGGGGTTAACATGTGAGTTGAGCTAACCCTAGCAACTCTAGTTATTTCTATATGCTGCCTGTAGATCCAATACTCCAAAGAGGTCCTTATACTTGTATGCATTTCTCCATCTTGGAAATGTGTATGTAAATGTAAACTATATTCTATTTTTCTTATAGTAACCCTATGTACAAATAATGTAAGAGTATGGTGATCTTTTAAGTGCTTAGATATTCAATTTAGTATTTTAGTGTAATTTGATAGTTGGTAATGTAAAATGATTATTAATTAGAACTTTATTTATTAAAATTTTATGTGGTATAATAATAATATAACCTTTTTATATATAGGGATCTCTTTATCTTAAATTAGGACCTAGTGGAATGTAAAATTTTATAATATAATGAACAAATGGGAGTAATAAAAGGTCACTAAAGTGAAATATATGGAAATGGAAGAAGGGATATGTATAGACACTTGTGTCGATTCAAGTTTCCAACATGAATGTAGGTGTCTATAGGTAGAAAACATAGAAATGAAAAAATAATAAATATGGATCCATGGAGAATGGTGAATAAAAATATTCCATCACAAAATATGATCTAAATGGGTAGGTACAAGTAAGTAAAATGCAATGGAATCAAATAGTTTCATATGATACTACAATGCTAGACCTCTAATTTTTTTTCAATAGGTATATACATATAAAAGTTATAAAAATGCACTATGAACTATGCTTGTACAAAATATGGGTATCTACACCAATATAAAAATATCTCATAATGATTAAATGATGTGAATTCAATATCACATATTAAAAATGGATAACCACCTCAAGTTATCCTAACTCAACCAAACCATAATTTTATCCCTTCTCCTCTAAGAGATGATAATGGTCATAATATCCTTCAACCTTTCATGTATAACAAAATTCTTAAAAATATTCAAAATTAACCTTTATATCCATTCATTATATCCATAGATATTGGAAACATTTCTCCAAATATTAAATATGATGGAACTAAAAATCTCACTATCTATGTTAAATATTTTGAAATTATATATAAGGAATGGGTCGAAACTAACACTTTTGCTACCACCAATATCCTATCCAAAAGTTTTATTGGTGATGTTTTATAATGGTATGATCAACTCCCTCATAATTCCCTATCACAACTAAAAGATATAGTCAATTCTCTAGTGAAGGAATTTGAACATAATGACATTAAAAATTATCTTAGCCACTTCATAAATGCTAAGGAACTTCTTAATGAATTTTATTACCCTTTCATTAAATTATGGAAGTATCTAGTTCATAAATTTGACCAAAATATGAATGATGATAATATCTTAAAAATATTTTTTACTTCTCTTAAATCTCCTCTTCAATACAAATTTTAGAGGTTTTCCCCTAAAACTTTAGAATAAGCCTTGGACAAAGCAAAAAGAAAGACTTTTTTATGAGTCAATTTGAATCACCTCAAGAAACTAATAAGGAATATTTCTAATCATTTTCTTATAAAATTAATTAATCTAATCCTCCCTAACCTTAAAAGGGAGAATTTAAATCTAAATTTTTTAGCCTAACCCATCTTCCATTAAGTATAGAACTTAAGAATAAATTTACACCATATAAACCCATGATCTTTAATTCTTCCAAAACTCCTAAAAACTCCTAAAATTTGATAAAATGTTAATAAGTGTTTTTCCTAGCATGCTATGATAGGTCATTATCATGAGACTTATCTTGATACTGTTACATAATAACATTTTTAAGACTATACTAAAGACTTTCAAATCCAAAATAAAGAATCATAATCACATCACATCACCTAACTAACGATAAAGAAATTACCCCATACCTGCACCTTATCCATTAATTTTTTCCAAAACATAATTTATATTTATTCCTTAACCAATAAGGAGAGGATAGTTAACATTAAAAACTTCAAATGGGTGGTTTCATTCATCAAATCTAATCCTCTTAGGCCACATGAACCCATAGAGCACCTAGTTCAAATGCCTACTCCAAAGTGCATCATGAATGGTCTTTATTTACTAGATATACCTCTTCAAACCTCTCCTACACATTCTATGTCAATTTTAACATCCTCAAAACCCAACATACAAACACATATACATATCTCCAACTGAACTCACTAGTTTAATTTAATTTATTTTAATATTTAAATTTTACATCACTCCACATCACATGTTGGGGCATCTTGAAATCGGCATCCACATTAATTTGGGAATATTTCAATTCCCACATATAAATGAAACTAAGCTTTGGGGAATACTAAAATGCTCACTCTTCTTATACATTTCATAATAACAAAATTATTTAACTTGAATAAACCTTCCAAAACACATAGGCTTATGTTTCACATGCTCATCCTTGATATAGACATTAGCATAGATTTTGTTCATTATTTTTTTCACATGCTTATTTATTTTTGTCAATTTTATTTCATTTATTTTTATTTTAGTTACAACATTATTTCCATTTTATTTTTTATATTTCTATCACATTACATTCAACATTTATTTCCATTGTCATTCATAGGTATCACTTTAATCATTATTATCTATTAAATTTTAATCATTTTTGACTTAGTATGCTTATTATTATTTTACCCTTATTTACTTTCCACCTTTTTTGGGATGACCACTTACTTCCCCCTCTTTGTGATTACTACTAATTTCACTGGTACTTGTGATAGATCCCTTGTAGGTTATTTTGATTTCTTTAGTGACATGACTCTCATAAAATAATCATATCTCTTTCATATCACTATTTTACCTCTTTGTGATCAAATACGAGCATATTCATCATTGTATTACTTTTTAAATGGATCTATCTCTCATAATACCCATATTTCCCTTATTTCCTTTGATTTGAGGCACACATATACCAATTTTTATATTTCACACTTTATTGTGGGTAAGCCTAGGATCCTTTAGACACCATGGTATTTAGGTCCTCTTTTCTAGTGACCAAGTATAACATCCATTATGCCCATCACATATTTCAATCATGATTATTTATTTGAATCCATATGGAAGAGGAATACAAATTTCCAAAAAATTAAAATCAAAATCATAAAAAAAATATAAGGCAATGATTAAAAGTCAAAATTAATCTTAAAATTTAGATCACACAAAAATACATGATCTTTATTTGACACTCTCCTATCTTATCTAAGTCCATAATTGGCTTCGTAATAGATACAAGGTTCATTGGGGTGTGGTAGGCCAGTAGATTAGTGTAGGAGGTCTCATTATATCATATACTTATATTGCCACCTACTTTCTTACATAAGTACCTAATCTTCATAATAGACCAACTCTGTAATGGGTCTTAAAGAATGGGAAACGCATTGTGAGAAGGTAGTTCCATTTTAATTTTCATGCATATAGACTTAATGGGATTACTTCACCTTTTATTTGAAGCTTTTTGTTCATTAGTTAGAGTGTCATAATTACTTCCTATAGATTGTTTTTATCTTTGATCACTTGTCTAGTGTGTCTAATTCCTATTAAGGTGTTCACATCACCCATATAACACCTCACATTACTTATTTACATAAAATTATTCCCACTATCCCCTTATTGGATATTGGTTTTATATTATTACATCATTGATAAAATCTATGTACTAACACCTCTTGGCTTATAGTTTGTGAGTTGCATTCTAATACCTTGGATAGGACCAAGTTTTCCTCATAAACATTCCTTCACATTCACTCACCACAACATATTCTAAGCATATTAGTCATGTCATTAGGTTATTATGTTTTCTTATATTTCATTTTATAGTAAGCACTAAGTTTGAGTCATCATCCTTTAGAGTTTTTTATTTTCATCTATCCATCATGTTCTTGTTTTATTTTTGTGGATTTAAATTATCTTACATAATACATTTGACATGATTACTTATTTTTATTCATGATTTTATTGACTTGTTTATTCTACATATTGACTTACATCTCATCTTTAGTCCTTTTTAATTTCGTAATGCTTCGTTTGGCATGCTTGTCATTATATACATTCTAGTTATAGTCATTTATGTTTTCTTTATGCTTTGATTGAGCATGCTTATATTACATGGGATTATATTTAATTAATTAATTATCATTTATTTAATTATAGTTATTTATCACATTGATAATTCATTTACTTACAATGTTTTACATGCTTCCCAACATGATTTAGTGTGTTATACATTCATTTTTTCGTTCATGGTTTACATGCTTCCCAATGTGATTTAGTGTGTTATACATTCATTTTTCATCATTTTTAAATGTACATGTTTGGTATTTTGGTTATAACCTAGCCTTATAAGTCATGAATTTAAAATATTTTAAGTAATTTAATTAGTTTTGAGAGTTATTCATTATTACTTTGTCCATCCTACATAATCACACAATACTTCGATTATTAGTTTTGTATCCCTAAGGTTATCAAATGTAGGTATTTCACCCTCCACAATAAATATTTTGATGTTTTAATGTATTTGTTTAGTGTAAATCTAAGTCAAGGTATGTATATGGTAGTTATAATCACTTTCATTTCATTTCAACAAAAAATTTAGTATTTCATTTTTAGTTAACTCAATTTTGTGTATTATTGTGTTCTTTCTTAAAGAACCATCTCATGTTACACTTTCATGGCATGAAATGAGATAGAGTGTGGCATATTCTAAAACCAATATTTTTAAACTTGATAATTTATTGATACTTTCTCTATTTCAAGAATGTGTCAAGTTTTAATGTCTCTAAGTGTTGGCCTTAAAGAGTCCACCAGGAAAGGGGTGGGTAAACCATTGGTGTTTCACATGATTTTTGTGGCTTTATATTATTCCTAAAACTAGTTAAAATTATTTATAGTTTCTATCCATTCACCTCTTATGATGTCCCCCAAAAATATGTCTAAATTTGAAATCCAATAAGACCATCCAAAACCTAGAATTTATACTATAGCTCCTATAGGTCTAAAGCCACTCTCAAACACCATATATATAATATTAAATAAAGTATAATAAATTATATTACTATATGTAAATGATTTAGACACACACACACACACACACACACACACACACACACACACACACACACACACACACACATATCATATTTTTTCATCTTTCATGCCTTTATACAATTCCCTAAGAAATCACCCTTAGCAATAGCCACTGAGTAAGTAAAAATGCCTTTTTTCCTATTAAGTTGTCTTGGTTGAATCTATTTATCCTCTTATACTAATATTTTAGTCTAGCCAACCCTATCATTATACTATGTTTCCAAGTAAATAAAATCCTACTGAGTGATTTTGGTTAACCTAGTCACCCATTTTCCCTACTAAATTTGCATAATTGATCTTGTTAAAAAAGTTAAGGCACACATTATGGAACTATGCTAGACTAAAAGACTTAGTTTGAGTCCTCATGGTAAATTTTTAAAATAGGGTCATGTTGGACAATCCTGTTATCTAAAATTTTGGAAAGCATTAAGGCTTATCCATTGCTATAAATACAACCTTATCTTCAATACAATATAGAGTAACCTTCATTTTCACATCATTAAAGTTCATAATTATGTTAAATATACATTTTAAGGAGCCATTATTTATGTTTCTCCTTAGAGAGAATATTACTTATCTTGTAGGATGTCTTGGATGAAAATTAGGAATCATTTAGCCTAGAGATAATTTTTATAGTGTGATCCTTATAAATCCACAGAAACCTCTTGTAAAGAACCATTGGCCAAGGGAGATATTGAGACACAATAGGTTCACCCAATGTAATCATTTGTAACTCTTTTATTTAATTTGATAAATATATATTATATAAGTAATATGTGTTTTTAATGTATAACTCCTTGTTTAGATTACCTCTATGCTTAAACTTAGTATTATAGTGTTTCATTTGATTTCCATTTTTCATTTTAGATTATATATTCCCCCATTTACCTACCATTATTACTTGATTGTTTATTTTTTTAAATCATCCCCATTTATGCCACAAGCTTTGGTGAGCACTAAATTAGTTTTATTTTATGTGCTTACACCTAGCTAGGGTTATTACATAGTGTCATTTTACTAGTGGATTTAGAACCCTCTCCTTTGGTTTTGTGTCATAATATATCCCTTTGTTGAGTTTATAATATCCAATTTAGTCATGATCCCAATACAAACATGTATTTTGATGGATGCCAATTGATTACCCTATCTAATCTTGGATTTAGTACATCTTATAGGTTATAGATCTATATTATTTTATTTCACCTTTTATTTATAAACATACCTAGTGATAAAATTATCATATTTACTATCTAATTTGTGCCTAAATTTCATATCTCTTAGTTTAACCATTGATATTATGATGATCAAGCCTTTTATACTGTGCAAAAATCTATAAAATTTATGAATTGTCCATATTTTCCAACTTCATAGATACTTACATTCTAAACAGACACCTACATTGAAGTAAGTGTCCACTTTTCCTATGAAGTGTTCAGTGTCCAAAAGTTATCTGCTTTGTAAATGAAACATATCCTAAAGGTTGGCCTAAGTTATTTAATTTAAGATATTTCTAAACGGAATTGGTATATAGACAATATCAACCATTTTTGTTCATCACCTATAAAATACCAAGCAATCACAAGGTAACTTAACAAGAAGCACTCAAACAGTAATTAAAGTGAGAAAATATGCCATATTCAACCCTATTTAAATATCAATTATAGGATCACTATTGAAATAGATTTGAATCATTCAAGGAGCATCCCATGATATATATTTTCCAAGTTAGAAGTGAGGTCATCACATGTCTATTTTATCAAATGTTATGTCATTGTGCACATATAATCCAACACATAGGAGAAAATTGCATAAGTCTAAGTCTTATTAAAATTATTGTCTATGTAGGAAACACCCATAAAAATAGGGTTCCTTGGGGTAGTTTGACAACATGATCCCACTAACCCATTTTTTATGCAATAACTCTAAGGCTAAATAATATAGGGTTTGATTGTTTTTAAACGAGTGGTATCATGTGCACACAATATGAATACATCAATATAAAGGTGAAAATAAAACTAGAAAATTAAAAATGAAGGATCCAAAAAAGATCCTATAATTTAGGTATGATAAAACATCCAAAGGAGGACACTAACATTGAAACAAGTGTCCAAAGATAGAAAAAGTGTCTGACAAAGAAAAATAGTCAAAATATTGAATGAATGAAACACAAAGTTGGTTTACAATATTGAGAGGGATATACAAAATATTAAATGTCTATAACATAATAAGAAATAATATATTCTCTTTATTATCCCTTAGTTATGTATATGTACAATGATCACTATATTTATTGGACATTCCTAAATGAATGTATTATAAAAATATTATTACATTGTTGAAATGTGAATATTATCATATTGCATTTAATAGATTTTATTTTGTTAGTGTTTTTATTTATTGATCCCATTTCGCATAAAATATTTTGGTGAACCCATCTTTTGATCTTATTTTAACCAAACCCTAAGTTTCACATAGTGTTACTCCTATAAAAAATTGTTTTTAGATTACTAGATTTATTTTCTAGATCTAATTTATTGCATGATATACGGTTATGAGTTTGATTATGCCATTCTTGAATGTAAATATGAAGATCCTAGTTCTCTTATGTCTTCTATTTATAATAATGAAAGCTTAAAAAGTTACAAATGATAAATTTTATTAGTGCATCACATAAAGAGGATACAATAGACATGCAATAAATTAGCACTTATGATGTTCAAAGTAATAATATTTATTTTAAAAATTCTCAAGATGAAAAATAAATCAAATGTTTTTCTTCCCTTTAAAATGATGAAAATAGTGAATAAATTTAATGTGTGACTTCTTCCTAAAGTAATGATAATTATAAAAATCTTGTTCCTTATTTAGATCACTCAAATGAGATTAGTGAGAATAATTCTCTTTGTCTCGCTTGTAATGATCAACATGCATGTACTACTTCTTCCCCTATCTTTCTTATTTATAAAAATGAAAGTAAAAAATCAAATTATTCTAAACCATTCATTTAAAATGAATTGTTTGATGCATCTACATTATCAAATACATTTTATATGTCTCATTCAAAACTTGCACAATATACAAAAATTAAAGTAAAAATTTCATTACATGAAAAAAATGATAATGTTACATCACATGTCTCTTTTTAATATGATCATGAGGTACCAAAAGTAAAATTTAGAATTGTATTCTCTCTCCATCCTATTTAAACTCCAAAATGACAATTAGGCTTGCATTTTTTCTTCTATTATAAATCAAGTATAAAATATTCTTACTCCTCCTTCGTTAACCTTTTTATTCTTAAAATAATGTTTCAAATTTAGATTAAGAAAGTGAAACCACATCTCTTTCTCCTATCTTATGCCAATCAATTATAAATACCCAAGAGAGAGCTATTAACATTGTTGATACCCAACATGATATAGTTGTTTTTTTATTAGAGAATGATCCTCTAATTAATTCTTCCAAACCACATTTTGATCATATACTAAAATAAAATGAAGGTAGTAAATATTCTATCATTATTATGTTCTATATGGATGAGAAATTACAACCTCTAATAAATTATTCAATGTCTTTACCAATACCTCCTAGTGATATGTTATCTTTCATGACTGTTATGGGGGATATTCAAAATGAAATGACTACTATTAAGCTGAAATTTTACTCCCATGAGTCTACTTTTAATGATAATATCTTAGAATACCTACCCCTTACTAGAAATTTTTTTGATTATCCATACCTTTCCACATTTATAATGCCCATGTTCTCTTTATTTGATGTCAAAGGAGATCCTGTAAATCATTTGAAACAATATATAAACTAATTTGAACATTGGGCTAACTATGGAAGATTTTTATTAAAATCCTTCCATATAATTTTAACTCAGGAGGCTCTTGATTGGTTCTACATAGTCCCAAATGGTTAATTTTAAACCTTTAGAAAATATAAGGATGTATTCTTATATAATTTACATATTACACATTCCCTAAGCTAAAATTGGAACATTTATAAGCCTTAAGTCAAAATGAGGAAGAATTATTTCAAAACTATGTTATTATATTTAATGATATATTTTATTCCTTAAAATACACCCACTTGGATTTGGAAATATAGTTTATATTTAGGAAGGGTGTTATTTCTCCATTTAGATAAAAAAAACATTACATAAAATCCTTTCTTCTTTTGACATATTATATTGGGATGTGAATAAATATGTATTTGATATGGTTAATACCAATAATATAATTACCTATTTTCGTACAAAATTTAAAACATGTTACAAATATTTTTACCAATGCAAAGTAGCAAACCAATAAGGGCCAAGAACCACTTCCAAAGCCTTCTCAAAAACTAGCAGTACCTACAAAGGAAAAAATAATAAAAAATTTACTCAAAGGAAAATATTACACCTCCAAGTACCTCCTATAGTCAAACACTATGTCTCTATTAAAATATAACCACTTTAATTTGATTGGTTATATGGTATAACACATGATATATAGAATTCACTATTGGATAAATAGATCTGTTACACATTCCTCTTAGTTATAACCATCAACCACACATATTTTTAAAGGTAGAAAGAAACTCCTTTTTCACTTTCCATGGTATTAATGGGAATCTATATATGATTAATTTGAACTCAAGTAAAATATTATAGAGTTTATTGATTATAGGATCTTTATCTTTAGGAAAGACACATCAATATTTAGTTACCCTACTTGTTTTATAGATTATTTTAAGAGGGTGTCGAAACACCCCACATTGATCCTTTTAAGGAATGTGTGGTCCATATACCTTCATATAAATTAACCACTAGTCTAATTTCTTCTCTTAGTGTACCCTTTACCATGAATGATCTCTACCACACTAATCTTACCAAGGAACCATTGCTTGATTAATATCTCAATAGATGGACATTTGGATAAGACAAGGACACACATTTAACAAAGCTTAATAAATAAATTATATAATAGATTTGGGTACCAAAACTAAAACATGTGAATATAAATCAGTTAAGTACATATGATATTTATACCAACACATGTGATATGTGTGTGTGTGTGTGTGTGTGTGTGTGTGTGTGTGTGTGTATATACATATATATATATATACATATATATATATATATACATATATATATATATATATACATATATATATATACATATATATATATATATACATATATATATATATATATATATATATATATATATATATATATATATATAAATAAAACTATAAGTTCCATTACCAAATGATAATTATAGTTTATATTTATTATTTCCAATTTGATTTCGTGGTTTATGGTGATTAGATCATTGTACTAGAGACACACAGTGGAATCCATAGAACTTGTACCCATGCCTACACCACATTCTTAATTACCTAGATCAAGTAAACATGTTTTAATCATATCTAATACAAAGAAACCATAGATAATTAAGAGAGGGGTTCCATGAATCCTCAATCCTTATATTTATTCTTTGAGAACACAAAGTCCTAAATACATATACAGAGCATCAGAGATCTTCTAGCACCAAATATTACACCTATACATGCCCCTCATTAGTATCACTAGTTTGATATACCATATATATTATTGATATCAATTATATATGAGCATAAATTTTATGGTATAATTGGATATAATTTTCCTTTTCAAATATACCCAAAAATTTAAAAAAAATAAAACATTTCAAAATACCAAAAATACCAAAAATAATCAACATATTCATAGTAGTAATATTTATTATGAATATGTTGTTAGTTTTATATTAGTAGATATCATATAATTATTTTCATATATACACATGTTTCATGCATAATCTTAGTGTGATATGTGAATACACATATACATGATATATACACATATAGATGTTACAATTTACCTCTACTCATATCATATGTATATTGGGGGCATCTAAGTATTTGATCACAATACACCTAGGTTACATTATTAAATGATAATTTTCCATTATCATGTTTAAGATTATACCCTTAAACATTCCTCTATACATGATTATACCTTTCAAAGTGTAGTTTATATGATATGTACTTAACATTGATTGAAAACACATATTTTTATTAACTAGTATTCTATGTGCATGTTGGTTGCCTATATTTCCTTCCTTGATATTGTCTTGTATTATATTCTCTATTGAATAATTTGAATATGTTTTATTGAGTGTGTCATCTATGCATATTATTTCCTATTTTTACATTTGAATATGTCATTTTTTATTGTATGTGGACATTTGACTAAGTGATGTCCCTTTTATTGTGTGGTAATTGAACATGCCCATTGTCTGAGGTCACCTTGGACCATTTCATATTGTTATAATTTTGAGTGTTAATATCTATGTGATTTATTTATTATTTATCATGTGTTATTATTCCATATACATTGACATGATCTACATAATTCATATTAGGATTTGATGTGATCCCATAATTATTTTCCTAACTACTATATCAACCTAGACACGTTACCCCTATATACTACATAAACTATACATAGCTTATGAAAATATATTATCATTTTGAGGTAAGGTAACTAATATATTATACTCATAACCTTGATCTTTCTACGTTCAATCATTTAAAATTATTTTAGTCTTATATTTCATACATTGATTATATATTGTAATATCATCTTGGTTGCATGTCAGTCACCAAAAAAACTCTCAAGTTGGGATCACACAAATACAAGGTGTTTTATACACACATAAATATGAATTTATTTCATTTAAACTATTAATTTAATTACTATATTAAATGGGGGGTGGGATGGATGCAAACACTAAATCTAACTTATGTAGTAATATAGTCTTTTACATTTAGGAAAATTGATACATGTGCATCAACTAAGAGGTTTAATTATAGGAATGTAAATAATTTTTGGTTGTGTGTAGGTGTGTAGTGACTTATAGGTTCACTCATAAGGTTTTAGAGTCTTTATATTTCAAAATATGGTCTTTTGGAGTTCTAATACATTTTCCTACCAAAATGGGAAATTTAAAATTTTGAATTAGTTTCTAAGAGTTTAAAGTGTTCTAACCTATTTACAAGGTATTGATACTTGGTTAAAGGATATTTGGGGTAAATTAACTTATTTTAATTGGGTTTAATACTTTAGACCAATTTTATTTACCTTTAACCACCTCTTAAATAAAGTTATAATGTGTGCAACATAGAGAGAAGACTACAACAAACATGTTTGACAATCTTAGGTCAGTTAAGGGATATCATCTAGATTAAACCAATTATAGTTAAGTGATAATATTCTAAATATGATAAAGTATCATAATTTCAAATTAATACAAGGATAAAGACTAAAAAATTTTAAGTTGTTTTCAATTGTAATAGAGAGTTAGTGTGATTCAAGGTGGTATGCAAGAGAGGTCTATAAATCTATAAAAATGCATTTGAAGACATATAAATCAAAGAGAGTTTTTATTATTTTTTTAACTGATATCAAAGATTTTTGATGCATTTTTTAGGTTTATAAACAAGAATATATAGGACTGTGTAATAAATTTGCATAAAACATGATGAAGTCTTTTCTCGATTGAGTCTCTTCTTATAAATTTAATCTGTGAATTCTTGTAATTGAGTAGTATATATTTTTTATAATAATATTATAATTAATTCATTTATATTAGTTAATTATGTAGGTCTTAAAATAAATTATATGATTTTGTAGTCAAAGAAGGTATAATTGCATTCTAAAAAAGTGTGTTTTATTCATGTTTTGAGGTTGTTTAAAACCCTAAATTCAACGATAGGTTAGGATATATGTTTAGAGATTATTTATAAATAAAAAGATTAAAAAATATGGTATTTAATTTTAATTCTTCCAAATTAATATCTCCTAGCTTGCACGTAGGTTTGCAACCCTAAACTAGGGTTTTAATCTACAACATCAACCATAACTTTAAAACAGACTCTCTAAATCTATTTAGAATTTGTATATTTATTAAATAATTTTTTATATAATTCATTAAATTTTTTTAATCTTTGAAACCTGATAAAAGTGAATATATTATTGATTATGTGTATACATGCCTACAACTAGGCCTAAAGCATGGTTTAGTAGAGATAAAATCTTTATATCTCAAAATATATCCATTGAAAGTTGATGAAAAAATGTGAGGAGGTTATAAATAATATTTTTTAAGGTTTATAGGTTATATTAAGGTTTAAATCCACATTTAATGAAATATATGAAGATTTTTGTGTCTATAGACCTGCAATTAATCTAAGTATATGTTTATTGTTTTTTAGTAAAACTATGCATATAGATTATCTAAACCCTATATAATGGTGGATGTGAATGGTTTATATCTCATGTAATATATATTTTGAATTTTAATTATCTATATTATGAATTATCTCTAAAACTTATACTTACACTTTTGGAAAATAGACCTTAAAAACTTGTTATTGATCATTTTCTCAAAGAATTCAGTCTAACAAGGGTAAAATATTATGTCTTAATTTGGATAATATAATTTTGGATTCAAATAACTCTTGTAAATATTATATATTTTTTAATTGATACTTATATTTTATAAAATTATAACATATCCATATTTAATATTTGTGTTGATTGAAGATTTTGTAATATTCCCTCTTACATCAAATGGGATCAGAGCTCAAAAGATCTAAGATAAAGAGAAAGAAAATATTTGGTTATGATTAAATAAGAGTGACCTAATAAAGAGGATAGGTTATGAAATATAAACCTACAAAGGTTAATTAAGAAGAGAGTAAAACAAGTTATAAGAAAGAAGTAATCAAGGATGGCACTTAGAATAAAGAGTATTGGAGAAGGTCAAAGTATGTAGCCAATAATAGAGAGATTGGTGATAAAGACAAGGAACATTTAAGAGAATTTATAATCAATGCATATTACATATATAAATATTAAATCAGATTATATAATTTATGTATAAGAAAGACCACAAGGAGATGTGGTAGTACAAGAAGAACAAGAAAGTGTAAAAGAGAAACTAATAAGGGTAGTCATGAAATTTAGTTAAATAACTCAATTAGAAATTCCAATGTATGGAGTCTCAATGCTGAAGAGATAATTTATTGTATCAATTCAATGGATAATTACTTTGAATATGAGGAAGTAGAGGTTAATAATAAGGTCAAGTTTTTAGTTACTAGATTGAGAGGACATGCTTCATTATGGTGGGATGGAGAACAAGATGAGATAAGAAGGAAAGGGAAGCAAAATATCAAGAGTTTGGATAGAATGGTGTCTAAAATGAATTAAAAATTTGTGCCAAGGTAATATCACAAAAAATTATTTAATAAACTTCATAATTGTAGGTAAAAGAAAATGAGCATGAAAGCTTATATAGAGAGTTCTAAAAGCTAACTATCAGTGGAGGTTATTTATAAGAGGATGTTAAAAAAGTGTCAAGGTATATTAATGGTTTAAATTTAAACATGAAATATTATATAATAATATTTCCTCCAAGTATGTTTTAATAATCCTACCATTTGTCTCTCAAAGTAGAGGAATAACTACCCTAGAAATAAACTCAATTTTCTAAAAGAAAAAGTAGTAATTTTGAAGGTAGAGGGAAACATGATGGCAATAATCAGAGTTAGGTTTATGATTAATAAGAAAGTATCCATAAAATTCAAGGTCAAAATACAAGATAAGACCAATAATATAAAATAATAACATCATATTCAGAAGGTAAAAGAGAATTATTTTGGGGTCAATTTTTTAGATGTAATGAATATGCACATATATCTTACGAATGCCCAAAGTATCTATAATAAACCCATAGTAATTAGGGTATACAAGATGAATATGAAGAAAGTGTGGGATATTGTGATGAATATTAAATAAGAGAGTTTATTTTGATGAAGGTGATACTTTTCCTATTAAGTAAAGAGATCAAATAACCAACACAAAGGAAAACTCTATTCAAAACCACTTATAAGACAAAAGGTAAGTTCTGAAAATTGATAATAAATAGTGGTAGTACTGATAAACTAGTGTCTTATGATATGGGTTATAAATTAACTTTGAAAATTTTGACTCACACTAAACATTATAATATGTCATGGATCCAAAAGGGTCATCAAGTATTAATCAATGAACAATGTATGGTTGAATTAAAAATTGGTAGTTATAGAGATGAAGTCTTATGTGATGTCATGCCCATAGATGCCTCTCATGTTATATTGGGTATACCTTGGTATTTTGATAAAAGAGTAATTTATGATGGAAGACACAATACCTATGAATTTAATAAATATGTAAAGAGATGCATATTGACACTATTAAGGGATGAAGGTACAACATAAATATAAACAAATAATCAAGTGTTGATGATGAGTGAAAAGGAGTTCCTGAAGAAATTAAAAGAATATGAATAAGGATTCACATTTATTTCCAAGCCAAGTAAATTTTTTGTATCCATTGAGGTAACTAATATACCTTTATAAATTTATATTTTATTAAATAATCATGTGGATATGGTAGTTCATTAATTGTCAAGTGGATTGTTATCAATAAGAAACAAAAATAAATCAAGGGAGTCCATTCCAAAAGTTAATTTCATAAAATAAATTACCATGGAAGGAAATAAAAAATGAAATTTTACAAGTTAACAACATGAGAGTGGATAGAAAGGGGTTTTCCTGAGGTACAACAAGATGTTCTTTTCTGAGGAACCTATAACTAATGATGAAAATAGTTTGAGCGAATACTATTGAGGGTGAGTTATAGAAGAAAGAATACTTGTGAAATAATAAATAGAGGTTTCCAAGAAGGAGAAACAAAAGTTATTAGTTTAGGAACAAGATCATGAATTTGAGGAGGACATGGTAGTATAATGTCCATATGTAGAAGAAAAGACAAAAATTCAAAAGAATAAGGATGAATCTTTCTTACAAATTGTCTTTGTTGTTATCTACATGGCTGTCATATTTATGGATAAGAATGGGCATAAAAGGACTAAATAAAAAATTAGTTTATTTAATATGTTTTTTCCATGTATAGGTACAACAAAGAAATATAGGGAGAAACTAAAGCTAAAAAGCATAGATATGAGTGAAGGTAGTATTTCAATCTTATCAGTAGTACCATCATAGGAAAGATATAAGGAAAGGGAGAAAATATCAGTATGATTTTGTGAAGATAAAATTGTAATGCATGAAACTCAACATTTTGATAAAGTTAAGGAGAGGACTACCATTCACAAATAATTTAAACCTCAAGGTAAATGAACTCAAACACAATCAACTGGATGTACATGTAAAATCAAAGGACTACATCAATAAATTAGACCTTGGGATAGAGAAAGGTATGAGTAGAAAATAATGAATAATGTGTAATAAGGTAAAAAATATCACAATCATCTAAAAATGGTAATGATAAGTATAGGAGCAACAATGAAGAATCATGAGCAGGAAATCGTGAACATTTTCAAGTTTTAGAGTCTAATACAAGTGCATCAACTAAGATGTATAATTATAAGAATGTTAATAATTTTTGTTTGTTTTTAGGTGTTAAGTGGCTTATAGGGTCACTTATATGGTTTTAAAGTCTTTATATTTCAAAATATAGTGCATTGCATCTCTAATTCATTTTCTAGACAAAATGGGAAATTCAAAAAATTATATTGGTTTCTAAGAGATTGAATTATTATAGCATGTTTTTAAGGTATTTATCCTTGGTTAAAGTATCCTTAGGGTCAATGAAATTTTTTTAATTGGGTTTCAAAATTTAAACCAATTGTATTTACCTTTTACCACCTCTTAACTAAAGTTAAATTATGTGAAACATAAAGAGAAGACTAAATCAAGCACGTTTGACAATTCCTAGGTCATTTGATGGATCTTAGCTACATGAAACCAGGTTTATTTAAGTGATAATATTTTAAAAATTAAAAAAAACAACTCAAGGAGAAATGAAGACAAGAAGAACAAAATTTTAAGTTTTTTTAAGTTGTAATAGAGAGTTAGTATGATTGTACGTGATATGCAAGAGAGGTCTATAGGTTTGTATAATTTTTTTTTAAGACATATAAATAAAAGAGATATTTTTTTATATTTTTCATTGATATTAGAGATTTTTGGTGGTATTATGTAGGGATACATACAAGACTATATAGGACCATTTAACAAATTTACATAAAAACATGATGAAATCTTGTTTCAATTAAGTTTCTTGTAAATTCTATATTTGAATTATTGTAAGTGAAAACTATTATTGTTTTATAATAATATTATTTCTTAAGGAGATTATATTAATTAATTTTTTATGTCTTAAAATCAACTATAGGATTCTACAATCAAAGAAGGTAGAATTACAATCCAAAAAAGTGTGTTTTCTTCATCTTTTAAGGTTGTTTAAAACCCAAAATTGAGTGATAGATTAGGGTATTTATGTGAAGAGTATTTATAAATTAAAAATATCATGAAAATAGTACACAATTTTAATTCTACCACATTATTATCTCTCAACCTACAAACAGGCTTGTAACCCCAAACCAAGGTTTTAATCTACAAAATCAACCATAACTTTTAAATTGAGCATCCAAATATATAGAAACTTTGTAGATTGATGATATAAATTGTGTTATAATATATTAAATTTGTTTATATAATTTAAACCCTCTACAAGTGAATATATTATTGACTATGTGTCTATAGGCCTATAACTAGGCATAAAACAAGGTTTAGTAGAGATAAAATCTTTATATCTCCAAATTTATCCATCAAAAATTGATGAAACTTTGAGATGAGGTTATAAATAATATTTTTGAAGATTTAGAGTGGTATTTATATTAAAATACACTTTTAATGAATTTTATTAAAATTTTGTGTCTATAGACCCATAGCTGATTTAAGTCTTTATATTTTATTTCTTTGTAAAACATTACATATATAGTATCTAAACCTTATAAAATGGTGAAAGTGAATGGTTTATAGATCATGTAAGATATATTTTAAATTTTAATTGTTTTTTGTATGAATGATCTCAAAAACATACACTTAAAGTCTTCGAAAATTAACCTTACAAACTTATTATTGATAATTTTCTCAAATAATTCAGTCTAAGGCAGGTTATAGTATTATGTCTCAATTTGCATAATATCATTTTGGATTAATTAAATCTTTTAATTCCTATATCTTATTTGGTTAAGACTTATATTTGACAAAATTAGAATAGATTCATATTTAATATTTATCTTAATTTAAGATTTTTTAATATTCCCTCTTACATCAATAAAACCTATCATGGTTTTACCTTTCAATTATATACCTACCCACTACTAAAATTCTATAATTCACTCTCTTTTTCTCCTAAATTACTTATCTCTTATTATAACTATTGACCCTTATGGTCACCCTAGCCTATGCAAAGTTCATAAGATTTTGCGTAGAAGGTTTTTATACTTGTGTAGTGACAGGTCCCTTAGAAATTGGATTGCAAATGGATGTTACCAAAAATCACTCAGGGACATGAATTGACATAGATCTACACCTCAAATAAGTGTATATACATGCCTATGAAAAATTCTTCTTTGTGCACCCCTCACAAATATTTATACACCTTTATGCTAAACATAGAATTATGCATGTATGTAATCCATGTGTGCAATGTCCAAAAACATTAGGCATTGGTAATAAAGGAGGTGTACAAAGCACTAGCTATAATTGTGTGCAAGCATGTGATATTATTTTTTTACTATGTTCTCTTATTTGACTAACTTATTAGGTACAAAAGTTGATCTCCTATGCTTGAACATAAAATTTTACATCTGCACTGCCATTATTCTTGGGACACACTCTGGACTAAAAATTATTCCCTACATAGGTTCATGAATCTTGAACATTTTTAAAATATTATACTTCAGTACCTATCCTTCCATAGTAATGTCTTGAGCACACTTCTGCATAAAACATCTCAAGTATAAAACATATGTGGGCAAGGTGCATAGGGAATAGATTCAAATTTATAAGTGAATGCCTAAGGTGTCCATTTTATACACACATTTATTCTAAAAAATTCTTGTGCCTAAGTATCAAGGTATTATGATTAATCATATAAGATTATGCTTATGAATTCATCATTTATAGGTTAAATTCTAGGTCACACGCTATATCTTTTGTAGACATATAGATCCTAAGGACTCCTATGTATATATTTTCATAAGATATATCTAAGTTAAATGTGTGTGTATTGTCTAGTGCATACATGTTATCAAAGGAAGTCACGTGTTCCTATCCATGTAGACTTTTTACGTGCAGGTTGCATAGGACTCAATGCACATAGTTCATTGTACACATGGTCCCCAAATATAGGTACATGTGAGGTTTTCATAAAACATAGATAGATATGACATGGTGCGATACAATTAAATATTTAAAATCTTCCATTCCAAGTGAACCCATAAGGATCTACAAATGGCAGGTAAGAAATGGTGATAGTTTAGTTTGATTGAAAATGAATGAGGTTAAGTCATAATGAGGTTAAATGTAAAAGTGGTTGTCAGATGGTAGATCATGTACACACACATCTCCTATGACTGAAAAATCATATCTTCCATCCTCGATAAACATGATGTCAACTTAAAAAATCTAAGGGTGACCTCTCATCTACTTCCATGATCAGATTATTAGACGTAAATTAAATGAGCATGACATGTAGTAGTTATTATAAAGACATTGGTGCTCTTAATTGGCCTTGGACTGTGGGAATTTTTTTTGAATTAAAGTTCTTATATAACACCTCTAATAGTGAATTAATTATTTATATCCTTCCCAATGTTATATAAAACTTTATTTTTATTGTAACAGTTAAAATTTATAGGTATCATAATGCTACTAAAATTTACCCTCCAAGAGCTCTCTCCTAGTATAACAAAGCTCTACCCATTTGAGTTTTTAATATTGTGTTATACCTTGAGATTAATAATAATTGATTTAATTTTATTCATGATCTATGTTTTCTGTGCATTCATGGTTGTTTATCCTTGTCTTTGGATATTTTTCCCTATCATTGTATTCCTCCCTTCACACTTTTCCATAGAACTAGAAGTCTATGTAGGTTTCATGTTGTGTATACATGAGTCTATTTAGGCATTATTTGTGGACCATTTTCAACCATCCTAAGACTATTTTGTGTTCCCTTACCTTCATGTGAAACACTTATGTAGTTTTCTTGATTTAAATATTTTATATCCATTTTGTTAGTTTTATTATTTCATTAAGAAAGTGATGCTCACTATATTCTTGGTGCATCACTTTTTATGTTCTATAAACCATCTTATGTTTTCTCTCCCTTTACATTTTATCAATTTTAGTTTTATTTATAGTGGTATATTTCATTCTGCTCTTTGTAGGTCTGTGTTCCAGTCCAAAAAAAGGTGTATTTTTAATATAAGGAAGTCAACCTACACTAAAGGTTCATCTCAAGGAGCAAAAGAGTCCCACACATTAGGGGATAGTCCCATTATTACAATGATACATTGAATCACTCTATAGCATGCAAGTCTATCATTCTAGGTGTGAAAGTGTCATGTGCTAGTGCATGATAGCCTTTCATATATAGGTACATGTTTTGAGTGATAATAATATTTTTCATTCTAGATGGGACCAAAATTTTAAAGATTTAAATAAGGATTTGGTGATATTGTTAGTAAATAGTGTTGAAGACACTCTATAGATCACCTGGTCATTCTAAACTTAGAATCCACTAGTTTATGTAGCCTAAGTGCCTTAAAATATGTCTTTTAACCACCTATTCCATGAAAATTCTATTATTATACCCTCATGTCATCCATATCAAGCCAAAAATACTCTTGGTCTCATCCAAAATTATCCTAGAGAAGTGAGATACCAACATCCCCATAGTGTTTGCCTCCCCCCACCCTAGATTAATCCTTTTGGTATCCTACTTATGATCCAAACTAGCCTTAATGAAGCATAAAATATATTCTACTATAATTTAACCAAAACATGAAGGAAGTTGACAAGGAGCTTGAGTATGATATATGATAAGAGGAATTTGCTTACCAGACTCGAGTCCATAAAAAAAATGAGGGAATAGTAAATATGAAAATAAGAATGATTAGATAAGTATATCACACCAAATTAGGATAAAATACATCAAATTAACATGTAATTATGATAAATTAATCCCCAAGAGTCCATTATATTGCTAACTTCAAACAAGATTCCCCTACAATCTGATACCAAGCTACGAGGAGAGAAGCTTCTGCATTCAAGGTCCCTAGCTTCAATAAAGATAAATCATTTGAACTTTCTAATAAACTTCCTAGTTTAAAAATTCTTATATTTGGTGGTTCCCCTTATTGAATTGATCTTATACCAATGCCAACTCAAAATCTCATTCTTCTTAAAGAGATTAAAACTACTTAAACATGGTAGCCTTTTTGGAGCAAGCATCCATATTTCAAGATGTCCAATCTTGTTAAATCTACCCCACAACATTATTTTAACCCCATATCACTCCCAACATTTCCTTTTTTTAATGAGGACCTATTGTATGAAAAGTAGATCAAGATCTTTTAGATGAAGAGGTGAGTACCTAGAGTGAGGATGAGGAGGATATAACCAATGGTAGACCCCTTTGCACCACTAAACCAAAGGAATCAAATCTATTATAAAAATATGATCAAGGGAATCAATAGGACATTGAACAAGTTGGTGGGGATGAAGTAAAATAATTGGTACCCCTATTTGACTAGCTACCTTGATTCACTAATGAAGATGAGGATAACACATCATTTATCATAAAAAAAGAAAAGGTGATTACCCATATAAGAGGAAGGACCTGAGGTAGTGTTTATCCTTTAAACCCTCTTAGAAATAGGTAATTTGTGTTTTCAACTTATAAAGTAAGTCTTCACTTATTTGTTTCTTCCATTGAGTAATAGGCTTGTGCACAATGGGAATGACCTTACAAGATTTTATTTCAACCCTAATGAACCAGGGACCCTATTTTTAATTTGTATATAATATATTAGTTTATTTTATTTCCCTAATTTCCTAATGCACATGTAGGTACCCATAGGTTATTTTGTTATTTTCCTTTTCCCTAATTGTTTTTTAATATTTGTTGTTTTGTTTTCTCCAATACTTTATTCTTGTATTTTTAGGAAGGTTCTAGCTCTTTAATTATTTAATGGTAGGTTAAGCTAACTACCATGTAGTTAAATTACACAAGAGTGCATAATGAAGGAAAGTACACAGAGGCATCAACATGAATCCTTGGAAAAGATAATCATATCCAATAATTGATCTATCATGGTGGATGGATCAATTTTAGGATTTAACAACTCCATGAGTAATGGATTTCTTCAAAGGCCATTGGATTTCTGATTCAAAGGAAATAAACCAAAATAAGTAAAAAAAAAGTGTTAATCATCTAAGTCACCCTAGCCTAATAGAGTTTATAATGTGTTGTGTAGAAGGTTTTCATGTTTTTGTAGTGACATGTCCCTCAGAAATAGGCTTGTGCATGGGTATTACTTGCAAGTGCTCAAGAATGTAATTCAACACATGCTCCAAATAAATATTTATTTACCCTTATGTTAAACACATAATTATTAATGCATGCAAGCCATGTGTGTAAGGTACCCAAACTTTAGGCAATGTTAAGTAAGGAGATACATATAGTGTAGGCTTAATTTTTTGTACACACATGATATTTTAATTGTTCATGTGTTCTCTTATTTAGGGTACTTATTAGGTTCAAAAGATGAGGTCACATGCTCAAACATAAAAAATTTCATCTATGCTTCCATTATTCATAAAGTGCACTCTGGACTATGTATTTCTCCTTACATAGGATCATTACTCTTGAACATTTATACAATATTATAATTTAGAAATTGGCCTTCCATAGTAATGTCTCACATGCACTTCTACATAAAACATCTCAAGTACAAAACATGGGTGGGCAAGGTGCATAGGGAAAAAATTTAAATCTATAAGCATGCACCCAAGGTGTTCATTTTTTACTTACTCTTCTTTTAAAATATTCTTGTGCCTAAGTATCGAAGTCCCATACGTAATCATAGAATCTTATGCATGTGATTGCATCATTCATATTTTGAAGTCTAAGTCATGTGCCATCTCTTTTTTAGACTTGTATCTCTTAAAGGACTCCCACATGCACCTTTACACAAGATATATCTAATTCAAAGGCATGCACACCATTTAGTGTGCACATGTTATTAAAATGAAGACACACATTCATATCTACATAGACTTTGTGCATTCATCTTACACAAGATTCAGTGCACATAGTTCAATGTGCACATAGTCCCCAAATATAGGTGCACATGATTTTTTTATTACTATAAAGGTATAGATGAGATGGTGAGATCCAAGTAAAAATTGTACATATTAAATGTTAATTTCACCCAAAAGGATCTATAGGTGGTAGGAAAACAATGGTGATAGTTGAGTTTGATTAAACATGAATGAGTATGAGTCAGAATGAGGTTAAATGAAAATGTGGTTATTAGATTGTAGATCATGCACACATGTATCCCTTAATTTAAAAATAATAACTCCATCATTGATACACATTTTTTGCACTAAAAACATCTAAGGGTGACCTTTCAACTACTTCCATGATCAAATTGTTAAACTAAACTAAATGAACATGACCTATTGAAATTATTGTGAAGAATTTGGTTGCCTTAATTGACCTTAGAATCTAGGTGTAGTTTTTGAATTTAGGGTCTTATCTACAACCTCCAATAGAAAATTGACTATGTAGAGCCTTACCTAGTTCTAAATCAACCCTAATTTTTATTTTAAACTTCAACATTTCTAGATATCATAATGCTACTAAAATTTTCCCTCCAATAGTCCTCTCTTAGTCTACAAAATCTATACTCATTTGAGTTTGTAATATTTCCTTAGACCTTGAGATTAATAATAATTGAATTATTTTTTTAATCCTCTATGTTTTATGTGAATTCATGGTTTTTGATCTTTGTTTGTGGATGTTTTTCCCTCTCATTGTCATCATCCCTTCACTCCTCTACACATAAACAAAAATCTTTATATCTCATATGTTATGATACACAAGTTTGCATAGGCATTATCTGTCGACCATTGTTTCCCCTCCTAATTTTACACTATGTTACCTTAATTCCATGTGAAAATCTTATGCAATGCACTTGTTTAAAGATTTTGTATCTATTCTATTAGTTTTATCATGTCATTAAGAAAGTGAGGTTCTTGTAATATTATTTGTGTATCGCCTTTTACATTATATCAACCCTCTTAAATTTTCTCTCCCCTTTCCCCTTTATGAATTTTAGGTTTAGTCCTAGTGGTATATTTCATTATGCTCTATGTAGTTATGTGTGTCAGTCTTAGCCAAGTGCATTTATAATATATACAATTTGGCCTAATATAGAGGTTTATCCCAAGGAGTGAAATATTCACACACCTTGGGGGACAATCCCATTATTACAATGAGACATTGAATCACTCTTCAACATGCATGTCTAAGGTGTTAGGCACAAAAGGGCCTCTTGCTAATGCATGTAAGAGCCTTTCATATATGATAGCATTTTTTGGGTGATAACACTAATCATTATTATGATGAGTAAACCTTCTATAATATGAAAAAATATTTAAACCTGATTATTATCATTCACTACCAATTTTGGGCTTATACCTATTTTAAGCTTCCTTGACAGTGTCATAAACAGACACCTACTTTGAGAAAAGTGCCTACTTTTTATATAAATTATGTAGTGCCCAAAAGTCATATAATTTATAATTAAAATGTATCCTAAATTTTGGCCTATGTGATTTAATCTAAGATATTTATAAAATGGATTGGTATACATACAATATAAATCCTCATTAATTCCTCACTCAGTAAATACCAATAAATCACAAGGAAACTTTACAACAAGGATTCAATCAAACATTCAAGTGATAAAATCTACCCTATTCATCCCTATTTTCATATTAGTCATAGGACCAATAATCCCATAGGTATGACACATTCAATTAGAAGTCCATGAGACATATTTTTGAATTTACAAGCTAGTTCATTGAATTTTTATGCTTATCACACATTGCATCCTTATGCAAACACAAGTCAACATGCAAGGGAGAAATACATAAGTCTAAGGCCCTCTTTAGAGTATTTTCTATGTAGACAGTGCCCATTAACAAAGGGGTCTTAGTTTAGATTGAAAATATGATCCCACTAACCTAATTTTACCATAGTCACTCTCATTTGACAAAAAATGATATCTTATGTGTATGATCTAAAGACACTAGTAGAAAGACAACAAAAAACATGTAAAATTGAAACTTATGGATATATAAAAGATCTTATATTTTTAGGTAGGATATAAAGGTTTAGAAGATGATACTAATATCAACAAAAGTGTATGAATATATGAAAAGTGTCTGAGGAATAAAAATAGTCAAAAAATTGAATAAAAATAATATAAAACTAGGTTATAAGATTGAGATGGATCTAAGAAATATAAAAATTCTAGGATAGAACAACGAACAAGATAAGTTCAATTTTACCTTAATTATGTACATGTAAAAGCATCATTATATTAATGAGACATGCATATATGAATGCATTGTAAAAATAATGTATTACATTTCCTAAATTCTAATATTGTCATATTTTATTCAAAAGGCTTTATTTTCTTAGTGTGTTTGTTTATTGATCCCATTTAACGTAAAACACCTTTACACTATTCATGCAATTAATTTTATAATAGTATATCATAAAATATTTTCTTATGATCCAAAACTATATAATAAATACCCATAATCATTAGTGATTGATTCTTTGAGCTTATTGAGACACACATATAATGATGTGATTGTGTAGTTTGTTCAACATTTAAAAAAAGTTTGGCAAAGGTGGCCAAAACACCTAGGCTTATGTCTATGTGTGAGCATATCAGTCAAACTAACTTAGAGGTTCATAACATTAATTATTGACTTTTTTTTTTCTATTCTCAGTATGGAAGTTTTCATTTTGTCCATTTTATCATGCACAATGCTTAATAATCCCTAATATTTTTCCTTCGATTATAATCTATGATAACATTTATGTTCATGACAACTTTTAATGTATTCATTGTGCCATGTTTCTTCCTCTTCAAGTTTTGAGAGTTGTTTTTGGCATGTTATGGATTTATGTTTATTGTATGGATAAATACACTCATCATAATTAGATAATAAGTTGTTATTTATTATGAAAACATGTTTATATATTATGGTCATTATATTTAGAAACTTGGTTGCAACACTAGAGTAAGTTTCGATAATTTGAGCTCCCAATTCCACTTATTTCACATTAAATTATGGGTATAGAATCCAAGAAGTATCATTTGACAAAATTTGATTCCATATTGTCCTAAAAATTGAGTTAAATGTAGAGAAGTATTTTAAATTATCTCAATGATTCTTGATATGAAATAAATTATTGTGATGATATTTGAAGTTTACTACATGTGTGTCACCATTTTTCCACCTATTTTATTATTATATAAGGTGTTCCTTGGGAACCAATAATATTTATACCATGCATTGTATTAGACATCCATCCCATCAAATTTCATTGTATTCACCTCTATAGATTCATCACCTACATTAAAGATGGCATTTTCTGTTAATGTATCTGACACAATTATTTTTATCATCTTTGTTCATGGCTCTAATTTTGTGCCATAAAAATATGATTTAATCAAGGGTTTTTTTTGATGTGGTCATTTTTTAAAGTAACGATTTTTCAAATTTTACACTTCATCCAAAAAATGGGCCATTTTTTATCATCACTAACAATTTAATTTTATGAATTAGCTAGAGGGGTATTAGTGTAGGTTTTTATTTTTCCCAATTATTTAATTAGGGAAATTATATATTTGTGCATACTTGGATTTTTCATACATTTGTGGGATAGGCTAGCTTATGTGGAGATGTGTGTCATAGATGTGTCATAGGTGTCATAAGAATGTCATAAGTAACTCCCTTGATGGGAGTTACTTCTCTATTCTTAGCACCTTATCACCACCTTTCATGGAGGAGTTACAGTCTATTCTTGGGGTGCCTTGACCACATTTTGTGGAGGAGTTACTTACATGCTCTCCTATATGTATTATTCACTTTGGCCATCTCAGGTTAATTAGATTTTGGTTTTCTCCTATTTTGTCTTGTGTAATTTATCTTCTTGTAGAATTTTAAATTGCTTTAGCGTCTATGTGGTGTGCACTTGCTTCATCTCGTGTGATCACATCTCCATTACATTCACATTATCTAGATTTTGGAAACAAATTTGATATGGTATCAAAGCCACCCTAGTAATCGTGTGTCTGGTTATGCTAATAGTTTATTCTAAAATTCTTACTTTACTTTTTTAGTAGTTTTTTTTGTTTACTTCCGTTGCATTTGAGAGTTTTGGTAGAGTTTCTTGAAAATTCATGAAAATCCATATGAAAACTTGTTAAAAAATTACTTTAGAGTTAAAATTTTCCAAGACATCTTGTATAGATCTGTTGTGGCTTTAGCAAAGGCAGTAGAATTCCTTTTTTTGTCATTCTACAGGAAAGGAGAGATCTCTACACATTTAGTTTCTACTCTTAGATGCCACATTTAGCTTGGGGAAGCTCTCCAAGAAGTGCTTCTACATGTGGAGGTCCATGTGAGGCATCTGGTAGGGTGAGATATGTGTGGAGTAGGACTCCAACAAGGCAAAATGCAATTGTATGGCTTCTAGCGCACAGTCTTTGAGCAACACATTTCCTTCTATTGAGGCTAACTCTGACAACATTGCTATCTATGTGGCACTATTGTATGTGTGGCATTGAAATTTTTAGATGCTGCCATGATGTTTGTTTGGGAGGGGGAAGGCGTTGGCACTGCTACCACATTGGTAGTGATGGCTGACTCACCTTCCAGCTTACCATCGACCTCAGACCTCTTTTGGTTTCCAACGCCCATTTGGTGGGCCCACCCTCTCTTGCTAATTGATAAATCTACTTTTAATAATTATTTTGATCTAAATTAGTCATTTGAACGTTTGAATTAAAATCAAATTTGAAATTAACATTAAAAAAAGCAATTTAAAGGTTTTCAAAACTTGTATCTTCGAGCTATGAAGACGAAGGGTGAGGCCTGGGTTGGCAGGAGGCTAATTCCCCCTCAAAAAGACCTCCTTTGGATTCCTCACTCCATGTTGAATCCTATGAGTTTTTGGAAGGCCACTTTCTCTCTCAAAATAGGAAATTTTAAAATGTTTTAGTGCTATTTTTTTTGTAAAAACACTAGTTTACAAGAAATTGAACCTTTAATATCTTACAAACGGTAGTTCAGATTTGGGTGCCATTTTTTGCAAAAATGTTTGTAATTCAATTCTCCATAGTGTAGGATTGTTATTTGTCAAAAATTCACTATTTTATAAAGTGCATAAAATTTGGGTCTCCTGAGACGCATTTTCGACTGAGTCTGACGTCTTATTTTCTTAAAGTCTTGCACTAATTGCTCTAAGACACATTCTCGACTATGCTCGACATATTTTGAGCATGAAATTTCATATTTTTGGGGAGCTCAACATTTCAGGGGGTGCGATTACTTTTCACAAATTGTAAATCTTTGCTTTCATTCTCCTTTCTACATAATTTCACAACTTGTAATCAACATAACTTCACCTAAATTCAGCTTAAAATGGATTATTTTCAACTTAAACCCCTAAAACCCTTCAACTATCATGAATATAAGGTTAAATTTTCAATCATTCTTAGAAGCAAAGGGTTGTATATCACAATGGGTACTAAAGTAGAACCCAACACTGATGCTCAAAAGGTCAAGCGGTACAACCATAGTGATGAAGCCTATAGATTACTGAGCTTGTCTATGTCTCCATAACTTATTTTCCATTTAGAAACCTCTAATACTACCAAAGACATATGGGACACCTTAGAACTCTTATTTGGGAAGCTTGATGAGATGAGAGGTCATGAGCTCGAAATGAACTCATAAGTCTAAGTTCTAGCAACTTTGACACCCTACAGGACTTCTTCACTAAGTTTAAGGCCCTTAGATTATGATTGAAAGAATGCAGGATAGAGAAGAAAGATGATCAACTCATCCTTTCTATTCTCTCAAAGTTAGGTCTAAGCTATTCAGTCTTTGTCTCCACTTTCCATGCCACAAAAAGTGCCCTTGGCACTACATGGAAAATGCCTTCTTTGGATTCATTCATTGCCGACTTGACTAGGGAGAAAGATAAGCTAATTCAAATGGGCACAATGAATTCTACTCAACCCTAATCTTTGATAGCTGGAAATGGTAAGGATAAGACTTCAATAAAGGAGAAGAAGAAAAAGAACAAGGACCAGGAAAAGAAGAAAGAAAACAAAAATTTTGCCAAAAAAACACTGAGTCTTCCTCCTCCAATGATAAACCTAAGAAGGAGAAGGTTAAGTGTGCCTATTGTAAAAAGATAGGGCATGATGAATACAAAATGCATGAAGAAACAAATAGATCACCTAACTCATCTTCTAGAGAATCATAACATAGGTGTTCCTGAGTCCATCAAGCAGAATTCATCTACCCAAGATTCTACCAAGGCAAAAGGCAAGGGTAAGGAGAAAGAAAATGGTAAGGCCTTTGTACCTACTATAGCTTCTACAACATCATGGGTCATTGATTTGGGTTCTTCTCACCACATGGCCTCTTCACTAGTTGAGTTTTCATCCTTAGAGCCTTGTAGCATGACTTTAATTACTTTGGGTGATGACACATTAGTTTCTATTGCAAGGAAAGGGTTAGTTGAAATGGAAGGAGGAACATTCAATAATGTTCTAAGTGTTCCTTATCTTTAAACCAATCTCTTATCCATGTACCAAATCACTCAGATTGGTCAGGGCATGAGAGTTGAGTTTTCACCAGATTTAGTGGCTATCAAGGAGTTGCATAGTGATACTATAGTGGCAGTGGGTAGGGTAGATCACCAAGCAAGGTTATACACCTTCTCACATTTTTCACCTGATTCTTCTCCAACAACATTGTTGACTCATTTAGATGGTGTTAGTAAATTGTGGCATGAGTGGTTTGGCCACCTTAAATACCACTACCTTGAGCAACATTGAAAAAATGACATGGTCATTGGCTTGCCTCGTGTCCAATTCTCAAAAGGACTTTGTGAGGGGTGCTCCATTAGAAAACATCCTAAAGAAAAATTTGACAAAGGCAAAGCTTGGAGGGCTTCAAAACCTTTGGAGTTAGTCCACAGTGATGTATC
Organism: Torreya grandis; assembly: GCA_037957365.1. NCBI lineage: Eukaryota > Viridiplantae > Streptophyta > Pinopsida > Cupressales > Taxaceae > Torreya > Torreya grandis. The sequence goes on from JARHVA010004434.1 coordinate 472,617, forward strand.
AGGACCCTTTCCCAAACCATCTTTCATAAGGGCCAAGTACATCCTCACTTTCATTGATGATTTCTCTAGGTACACTTGGATATATTTTCTCAAACAAAAGTCCGAAGTGTTTGAAAATTTTGTAGATTTTAAGGCTATTGTTGAGAAATAGAGTGAGAAATCCATCAAGGTTATTTGAACTAATAATGGCGGGGAGTATGCCAGTAATAGGTTTGAGTAGTTTTTCACCATAGAGGGGATTGATTTGCAGTGCACAGTCACTTACAATCCTTCATAGAATGGGGTTGTTGAACACAAAAATAGGTTCTTAAATGAGATGGGTAGTTGTATGATTCACTCCAAATCCTTATTACCATAGTATTGGGCCGAAGCCATCAATTATGCTTCTTACATTCAGAAGAGGGTTCCTCACAAAAATTTGAAATGGATAACACCCTTTAAAGCTTGGCATAAAAGGAAACATGATGTTGAGCACCTTAGGGTTTTTAGATCCCCAGCCATGGCCTGCATACCGAAGAAGAAATGCAAAGCTATGGAATGTTAGTCCAAGCCTTGCATCTTTGTAGGATATCCATATGGTATTAAGGGGTATCACCTTCTAGATCTAGTCACTCATGAGTTATTCATCGAGAGAAGTGTCCATTTTTAGGAGAGTCCTAAAGACTCAACACTTGACACTTATCCCTCATTAGATCTACTTCTTCATGATGATTCCTCATCAGATTCATATCAACCACAGTAGGTTCTCAAGCTAGAGACATCTTCTTATTCGAGTTTAGATAGTGAGGATAGTGATGCAGAGTCATCCACCTCTAGTCAGTTAGAGGATGAGGATTTAACACTTGACTCACCCACTTTTGGGCCACTTTGGGCTAGACAGACACTTGAGACTACTAACACTTAGGCAAGAGATCCTACAGATGACAAACATACTAGGGGATTTTTAGAGAGATCCACATGCCTTCTTTGCTTTAGTTTTGGATCCACAGAGTTTTCAAGAGGCATGAGTGGTACCTTAGTGGGATAATGTTATGGAGGAATAATATTCTTCCTTAATCAAAAATCACACTTGGGACTTAACTTTAGTTCTTAAGGGAAGAAAGATGGTTCAATGTAGGTGGATATATCAGACCAAGTTTGTAGCAGATGGGTTGGTTAATAAGTATAAGGCATGACTGGTTTCCAAGGGTTTCTCATAGGTGGCATGCATTGACTAATCAGAGACCTTTTCACCCATTGAAAAGATGAATTCTATCCAACTCACCTTGGCTATTGCCATATCACATGGTTGGGATGTCCACCAGATGGATGTGAAGAGTGCCTTTCTTCACAGAGACCTAGAGAAGGAGATATACATGGAGCAGCCACCAAGATTTGTTCAAGATTCTTCCTTAGTATGCAGACTTAGGAAATCTATCTATGGCCTCAAACAAGCCCCTCAGGCTTGGTATGCCAAGAAGGATTAATTCCTTCTCATAGCAGGATTCACTAGGTGCCATTTTGATCCTAATGTCTACTTTCAATAGGATGATTCACTCCTAATTTTGGTTCTATATGTTGATGAAATTTTGATCACTGGGAGTTCTTCATCAGCTATTGCAGTGGTGAAGGCATCTCTCTAGGGTAGATTTGACATGACAGACTTGGGTTTGTTGCACTACTTCTTTGGCATCGAGATCTCATAGTCAAATTCAAGGATTTCTCTTGCACAGCCTAAGTATGCTCTTGACTTATTGGCTCAGTTTCACATGGTTGATTTCAAGACATCTTTGACTCCTTTCTATCATGATTCAATCTTGAGGTTGATTATTCTTCACCATTGGTTGATGCCACTTGGTATCAACAACTTGTTGGTAGTCTCATATAATTAACTCACACTAGACCTGACATATCATATACAGTGGGACTTGTCTCTAGATTCATGTAGGAACCTCATGAGCTACATTTGAAAGTAGATAAGAGGATCTTGCATTACATACAAGGTTCACAGAGATATGGGATTCATTACAAATTTAGCATAGAGGTTGACTTGGTTGGATATACAGATTCAGACTGGGCTGGTGATTCATAGACTCGAAAGTCCACTTCTAATTATAGATTCTCTCTAGTTTCTAGTCCTATTAGTTGGTCTAGCAAGAAGTAGAATACTATTGCTATATCATCCATAGAGGCAGAGTATAAGGGAGCTATTAATGTAGTTATTGAGGCTATTTGGATTTAGGGGATTCTTTCTAATTTTGGCATTCCTATTAGGCAGCCCACCATAATTTATTATGACAACCAGAGTACCATTCAGATTTGTCAAAATCTAGTTCAGCACTAGCAGACCAAGCACATAGAGATTCACAAGCATTTCATTCAGGATTTTATTCATAGTCAGGTCACTGACTTGATATTTTGCCAATCTTTGGAGTAGGTTGTAGACATATTCACCAAACCTTTCATTGAGAGCAAGTTTATTCTTCTACGAGCTCTTTTTGGGGTGTGGTCCACATCTACAATAGCATCATCTTTTGGGGGGGCACTAGCCTCTTCATTTATCTTATGTCTCTCTTTTGCGGGGGAGTTTTTTTCCTATGGGTTTTCTCCTTTTCTCTATCTTATGAGAGATTACATTTGTACATGGGTACCTCATCAGGCCTAGTTGTCGGGACCCATTTTATATTTCCACACTGCCCACCTAAGTTGCACTTATGGGGGGTATTAGTGTAGATTTTTAGTTTTCCTTATTATTTAATTAGGGAAATTATATATTTGTGCATACTTGGAGTTTTCCTACATTTGTGGGATAGGCTAGCTTATGTGGAGATGTGTGTCATAGGTGTCATAAGAATGTCATAAGTAACTCCCTTGATGGGAGTTATTTCTCTATTCTTAGCACCTTGTCACCACCTTTCATGAAGGAGTTACAGTCTATTGTTGGGGTGCCTTGACCACCTTTTGTGGAGGAGTTACTTATGTGCTCTCTTATATGTATTCTTCACTTTGGCCATCTCAGGTTAATCAAATTTTGGTTTTCTTCTATTTTTTCTTGTGTAATTTATCTTCTTTTATGATTTCAAATTTCTTTAGCATCTATGTGGTGTGCACTTGCTTCATCTCGTGTGATCACATCTCCATTGCATTAACATTATCTAGATTTTGGCAACAAATCTGATAAGGGGCACTCAATTTTTGATGTTTTTGAGAATTGTAGGGTCTTTTTATCTAAGTTTTGGAATGATTATAATCAATGTAATAAAAATAAACTATATATACAAACTACTTTTGTTTCTATTCTAATGCATCCTACATGTTGACCCTAAGCTCATTTAAGAATTGTTTTAATCTAACATCTATAGCTGATTCATTTAAGTAAGCCAGTTGCCTAACAAGTCATTGTATGAGAGATAATTTAGATAAGGAACATCCATTTTAATGAGTATTGAATACTATATCAATATGCAAATTAACATTATTTATATCCAATCCTTAAAATTGTATCATGTCTCCTTCAAGTACATTTTTAATCATTATTTATGCAACATGTTTGCTCATAGATGATCATAAATTGATCAATTTAGAAGAAACTCCCGTAAAATTCAAATTATGTTCATGATATGTAAAATTTACATAACATACAATTGAGCGCACCCTTTATAAACCATAAGGTTACTTCTTGTTTCATGTAAAATAAAATGTTTTATTGGCCAAACTATTAATTTATTAGTTTGTAGCAAGTTTGAGCAATCAAAACATAAATTTACTACATTTTTTAAATCATTAGACCACTCATAAAGGGCCCTAATGTCTCTTAATTAATGTTATGATATTCTATATTGATTTACAAAACCTTAAGATTTATCATCATCTCTAATACAACATTTATGTTTGAAAATAACATTATCTATGATAAAAATTAGTTCTATCTTTAGGTCCTATATAAACAATGCTGATTTCACTATCATAATTACAACATGCCTCTTCCATAACACTATAATATTATAATTAAATAAATTTTAATTAGTATGAACATGGGAAATAGATTAATATACATGCTTTGATAATGCATTCTTCTCCCATGAAATAATATCCTTTATTCTTGACATTTTCCAAGGTTTCAAATTTGTCAACTAAATAAGGTAATTTTACTTTTCCATCCAATACCATGTCAACACTAAAAATATAAAAATCCTCTTCCCATATATCTATAATGTAGTCTCCTTATTTTATACACTCTACCCTCTACAACTTTGGTTCCTTTTAAAAATAAGTCCACCTAATCATCCTCTCAAAATGCAATACACATCAATGGTATAGTAAAATAATTAGATGTGAGATGAGATCAAATTTATAAAACACTATTAGATAAAAATAAGCATAAACATAAATGTGATATGAAATTAAAAACTGTATAATAATAATTAAAATTAAATTAAGTCTCATGTAAGGATATTTATGTTGTTAGGAATAAATATGTATATAAAAATAAGAATAACGTGTGAGCAAAGTGATATGTGAAAGCAAATAATGTCATCCAATGCATCACTTATCTTATTGTATCATGAAAATAATGGGTAATTATCATCTAAATTATTATTTTCTAAAAATAAGTTTGGAACACTTGTAAAATTTTTCTAACAAAATATTTATTAGTAAACTTTGTGGGCTCCTTCGTTACCCATACAGGTTCAAATGGCAAACATTCATAATATGTTGATTTAATTTTGAGAATTCAAGATTGATTTATGCCAATAATCTCATTATATATAAGTGTCATTTGAAAATATGTATTTAAATTTTAAAACATGACATAAACCTACATAAAACAATTGATTATCAAAACAATGACATTTACCTACAAATAATAGTTTACTCTTTTACTAGAAATCATTGATGTGTTTATTAATCACAAAAATCTATATATGTATATGTATCTATGTATAAATTTGTGTGTGTGTGTGTGTGTGTGTGTGTGTGTGTGTATCTATATATTCATATATACATACACACTCATATATTCATGTATAAATATATACATATATGTATGTATGTATGTGTGTGTGTGTATAATTAGTATATACACACACATATACATATATACATGCATTCACATGTGTGCTCCCACACACACACACAATTATCTAGTGTTTAAAAATCTAATGATGTTTTAAGAAATATGTTTTTAGAAAATATATCAAAATATGTTTTTAGAAGGATTAATCCAAATCCTTAGATATAAATACTAGTCTAACTTAATTGCATTAAAAATAAACTACATATTTTTTTTATTAAAAAGTTTGAATCAAACTCATAATTTTTTACAAAAGAATCAAAAAAATAAAAATTGTAAATAAAAAATAAAACAATGTAAAAAAACTCATAGAATAAAATATATCACAAAATATGTAACAAGAACAAATAAATAAATATAACACAAATATAACCCAATTAGATATCTTAGAAAGTTATTAGTACACAAAATAAATTGATCACAATCCTATTTAAATAGTCATAGAAAATATGTTATTTCATAAATAATATTATAAAATTTCATTATTCATATAAGAAACATGGATTCTCTAAATAAAAATTAATAAAAAAATATAAATCCCATAATATATAATTTAAATAACTATTTGTTTTTTCTCCCCCAAATGGCACCCCAAAAGATAATTTTTTTGGGTAGAAAAACTATTGTGCCCAACAAACTAACAATTTAAAAACTGAATTGGGGACCTAATTATTTGTTTAAAACATGAAAAGGATTGGTTTTACTAAAATACTAATTATCTTAATTGAGGATATCCTATGAATCTTATACTTACATTTTTTGTCATGCTATCAAAAGTCTAAAATGTCAAAGTGGCTAAATAAATATTTTCGCTAAATTGACCTTACCATTTGAAAAAATGAATGGGGATAACTTGGTTATTTTATGTGTTTGAAAATTCCATGTGTCTCAAAATTTTCATACCTTCATAGGCATTCACATCCATATGTATCTTATTTTGGGCCACTTATAATGAATTTATCCATATTAAGCAACAATTCACATGTGTGTCATTGTAAGCCTAAAATGTAGTAGTATAACCAAAATTTTCACCTTAGGAGAAGGTTGTTTATACCTCTCAAAATTTGTTTAAATATGGTATTACCCCTAAACCTATGGGTTTTCTATAATAGGGGTAAACCTATAGATTGAATGGATAGATCCCTTTGATGAATCACTTAGGCTCACACACTACTTGATTTCTTGGAAAAGGAAAGAAAGAATTGAAATAAACCTAACTACAATGGTGATGCACCAAACTTTTTTGACCACTACCACACATTACACAATACATTGAGACCTACAAGACAACATGAACATACACACATCCTATATTGAACCTATTACATCAATGATTTTTAGAAGGGTGATGAATTTTAAGGATAAGAGGAAAGAATAATTCCACTTCAAAAATAGCAAGACACCCTTGATAAAAATAACTACAACCTACAATAGAGAAAAAACTACATGAGGCAAGATAAATAGGACATAAATAAGGTGATATACATCTACACTTGATAAGATAAACCATTTAGAGATCACTACATGTAGCCATATAATGAGGTAAAAAATCAGCTTTTTTATTGATCAAAGGTGGAACAAATGAGCAATGCTTCACCATACCCAGGTGGAGTATACATTTCAAAGCCAAATTGGCTCAATATATAACACAAGTGAAGAAGAAGAGAAGAAGTTTTCAAGAGAGGAAGATTAGACAAGTCTCAGGTAAGTTAAACTAAGAAGAGGAGTTAGGTAAATATTATAATATATGTCTAAAGCCATGTGTATCTCCTCTTTAGATGCTTCATCTCTCCAAGTGGTGTGGGAGGTTGAAATGTATTTTTAATATCTTGACTAGCTTCTTGAAACTCTCATTCTTCTTGATATATTGAAGGACAAGTGGACTTATATATGGTCATATCAATTTATCTTGCATGTTTTTTATGCTCTTAACACCTCTTATCTAATCCCAATAGGTTATTTTTGACACATCACTTCTTTCTCTTACAAGGTGTTTAGAGGGATTTTCATCTCCTTAGGCCTTTTTGCACACTAGTGTGAAAAAAAAATTTTAGTTAATATAGTTCATATTAATTTCATTTATGGACTATTGTACTCATATAAGACCTAAAAAATCCATTTTGAGGCCTCAAACTAGCCCCAATAGGTCACTCTATACCAAAAGCCCTAACTAGGCCTCATTCTTTGTATCCTTTTTTTTTCCTATTTTACTCCTTGTGTGGGATTTTTATATAATATATTGATAAAATAAAGGAATATTATAGGACCCTATATCCATTTATAATTCCATGTCAAATTTAGTGAGCTAAATCCAAGTGGAAGATTATTTTTTATGCTTATTTATTCTACTAATTAGGCCTAATTAGGCCTCTAGGCCTAGAACGTGGATTTTGGCTCTAAACTACTCTTGAACATGTGAAAACTATGGCAAATGTTTCATTAAATTTAACCATGAAAATACCAATCTCCATGTCAAGTTTGGGATTTTGGAACACTATGCTTATAGCCAAACCATGAAATGGGAAAAAATAAGCACTTCAACAAGCCTATTTAGACTACCTTGTAAAATGGAGTTTGTTTGGTCACTTATAGGGTCTAATGATCCAATTTATTTATTTTAAGAGATTATATAAGTCCCATGTGAGCTCCTCAAATTATTTTAAAGTATCCATTTCTCTAATATCCCTAAAGAACATAGAAAAACACATAAAATAAGGGATTTCTAGCAAGCCATACACTAGCCCATACAAATCAAGTACACGTGAAGAACCTCTTTGGATTACTTAAAAAATTCAAATAGGTTTTATGGTAAATATTTTTCATTTGATGTTATTTTGAATTCCATCTCTACAACCTAGTTATTATAGCTCTCCTAGGCAACATGAAAGTACTTTGAACTCTTAGCCATGATTCCTAAAGTTGGATGTATGAATCCTCCAAAAAATTAAAGTAAATTAGTTTGGATAAATTTACATAGGATAAAAATGTCCCATGAAAATCCTCATGGTTATATCAAGTAAAGCAATTTGACCTCTCAGGTTGAAATAAGGCATTCCAGGGGGTCTAAAAAAGTTTGTAGTCTATAGGTGGTATTGTTGAGTTTTTTCTTAGCTCAAATGATCTCAATGTAATATGATAAATATCCCATGAACTATTACAATGTTTATATTGTCATATTATTCACTAATCTATCTAACCACTTCATTTACTTAGCCTAGGGTTTATAGGCCAAGTTGCCTAACTTACCCTAATGGACTGTGCCACTTGCTTGAAGTTAGCCTTCACTAACTTGTGAAGGGAGTGACGAGAGAGAGAGAATGATATGAATACAAATTTTTAACTCAAAAATTATTCCTGTACTTTTTTTTAACATTTATAATACTAAAGGACACTATGTAACTATTTTCAATTGCACATGACTTCAACCTGTCCATACAACTTCCTCTAACTCTTTAAAGTGGCATTGAACTCGAAGAAGCTAATTTAATTTGACACTTTGATAGGTGTGATAGTTTATTAACTAATCCAATATATTTGGAAGGTGTATTTTATAAATTTTTCACTTAGGGAGCTTTTTCACATATAAATGTTAGCCAAAAAAGTCCCATTTATATGCATTTTCAACACCTTCATATTAGCAAGTGAGGTTTAAACCTTCAAAACCTTCATGAAATGTTGTTAAAATGTGTTTAACACATGAAATTACTTTAATTAACCCCTAATAACCTATTATATAAATTTACCATGACTTAGTTCCCCCTGACACCCCTAGATCACTATATGACCAAAATATGCCCTTACCTTTATCTTTACAAAATTACCTTAATAAATGCTAATAAGGTATTTTAAAATTAACTAGGATCTCATAAGTCACCTAAGGTTAAATTTTTTACTATATGGATCCTATTTTTACCAAGGGAGTAAATTTCGGATAACAAATTGATGACTCATATGGGTAACATGCCTTTTATGCTGACTAGACTAGTAGCCTTGTACTTCTTTTAGGATATGGAGTCAATTACACTCTGAGACAACAAGATCAGATCTTGACACTTAACCAAAAATAAAAATTGATTACCTAAAAAACACAAAAAAGGAATAAAAACACATAAAATCAAATAAAGGAAGATACACACATCCTAACAAGCAATTAGGGAACAAAACAAGAAATTAAGTAAATTAAACTATGTATAAACTAACCTAAAATGAATTTTCTCCTCTTGAATCAAAGGGGAATTTTCCACCATATCTTGCTCCATGAGATTAAGGAATGCATGAAACATGTTTCCTTTTGAGTTTTGGTTTTGGTGTCCTCAACTCCTTCATGTTTTCCACTCTCTTTGGTATGATCTTCAATGCAATAATAATAGTTGAAAACATATCACCTATGAAGGTGAATTCCTCTTGTGACTCAACCATATTCTCATGGTATTATTTAGATAAAAATTGACCCAATAATTCTTCATATAGGAATGATTCATTGTCTTTAATGGAATTTTGAATGAGATAAAACTTATTATCAACTTTAATATAATCAAGATACTCAAAGAGCTTTGCATACTCAGACCCATCTTCATCATTATCTTCAATTTAAATATTAGGAAGTGTAGTATTTTGAAGGGGCTAAAATTAACTACATACCTCATTTAATATTTTTCATAAGTCATATTATTCCATATAAGTATAAACAACTGCATCTTATATTTTATTTTTAGATTCAACCTCTTGATCATTCCGATGAATATCAACCAATTCAAATTATATGATGCCTTTCTCAAGCACCTCCTCTCTCATGTCTTGATAAAGATCCTTATGAACAACTGAAACATGATCTATATCTTCTCTTTTTTCAATCAATAAGGTTGAATTGTGCTTATCTTCACCAAGGGGAGTCCTTATAATGAAATATTGATCACAAACATTTGAGTCATCTTCTTGATCAACTATACATTTAACTTGATATTATTTGCTTATCTCCCATATGATGGGTTCTCCTTTAAGAATAGATGAGTTGGGAGGGTGATGAACAAGTTAATGGGTTGGATAGGGAGTTTTACGTGTGATGGATGGCTCATGTATGGGCATGGGGATGTAAGGAGTACTGTTTCAATTCACAGATTTGGAAATTAGATATTCTTTAAGAAATTATTGAAGGGAATGTACTTTCAATTGGGATATAGACATTTCATTTCTTTCAACATGCACCTCACCTTTATCATAGCCTTATTGAGTCTCTTCAATGACTGTACATTTTCCTTCCACATTCTTAACTAAGGCCTCTTTTTTACATTGAAAATCTTATTGGATAGACCTCCAAGATGGACAAGATATAGGTTCTTGAGGAGAAGGAAATGGGGATTGAAAAAACAAAAGTTTTTATTTCTTGGCATCAGCTTCTTGGTCTTCACTCTCTTCATGTTTATTTTCCCAAGACTTGACTACTTGGTTCTAAGTTGGAAATTTAAATCTAGTAAGATATTTTAAGGATTGGATTGGATCTCTTAGGGGATCTTCTTGAGGATAGTGAATGATTTCATAAGGAGCATGAGAAAATGGATATGGAACACAAGAGTACTCTTGAGGAGGGATACGTATAGCTTGAGGAAGATTACCTCCAAGAAGCTACCTCTTAAAATCTTGAAATTCTTCTTCAAGAGTCTTAATAACATATTATTCTTCATAAAAACCTTCTTCATAGGTGGCTTCATAAGGCTACTCAATAACATTATGACCATATGGATAATAAATATGCTAACCATAGGGTTTCCATGGCTCATAGGGTTGATAAAAATATTGATAAGGCTATTGAGTAGCATTATATGAGTCATGACAAGGTTGATAGTGAGGTGCATATTAGGATATATAATTATATCCATCCAGACCAACTTCATTTATCAAATGAAACACAATATTTTTAGAAAATTATTTTATAATTAGTACTTGGGATACTTATAACCAAATAATTACATTTAGAGTCACCATTGGTGTTTATTTAAACGCTTCCCAAAATCTAATTGATAGAAAAGCACACCAAAATTTCTTCCACTTTTTTGGATATTAAGTCCCACCAGGTGTACTAGAACTTTTATAACCAAAATTTCCACCCTAGGAGAGGTTATTTTGACCTCTCCAAATTTGGTTAAACATGGGATTACCTCTAGACCTATGGGTTGTTTATAATAGGGGTAAACCTTTAGATTGTTAGGATAACTCCTTTTGATGAATTACTTAGGCTCTCACACTACTTTATTGATTGGAAAAGGGAATAATGAATTGAAATAAACCTAACTATAGTGGTGATTCACAATTTTTTTCAACCACTACCACACATTTCATAATACACTAAGACCTAGAAGACAACATGAACATACACACATCCTTGATTAAGCCTATTGAATAAATGATTTGTCTAAGGGTGAGGAATTTTAAGCATAAGAGGGAAGAATAATTCCACTTCAAAACCAAAAATATACCCATGATGACACTAAATAAAACCTTAAGTAGAAAAAAAAATACATGACGCAATATAAATAGGACACAAACAAGGTGATGTTCATCTACACTTAATAAGATCAACTATTTAGAGATTTATCACTACATGTAGGAATAAAAAGAGGTAAAACATTAGTTTTTTTATTTATCAAAATAATAAAAATGGGTAGGTATTTTTCATACCTAGGTGGAGGATACATTTTAAATCCAAAGTGGCTAAATATATATCACAAGTACAGGAGGAGAAGAATTGTGAAAGAGAGAGAGAGAGAGAGTAGACAAGTATCATGTAAGTTAAAAATAGAATATAAGTTAGGGAAATATCATAACATACTTCCAAATCCATGTGTATCTCCTCTCCATATGCTACAACTCTCTATGTGGCATGGGAGGTTGAAATGCATGTTTGACACTTTAACTACCTTCTTGAAACTCCCCTTATTCTTGACATGTTGAAGGACAAGTGGATTTATTAGTGGTTATATCAGTTTATATTTAATTTTTTATCTATTATTGACACCTCACATCTAATCCCAATAATTTATCTTTGACACAACACCTCTTTCTTTTGCAAGGTGTTTATAGGACTCTTCATCTCCTCAGACCTATTTCACACACAAGCGTAAAAGTTTAGTTTTAGTTACTCTAGATCACTAAAACTTCATGTATGACATATTGGACTAATTTCAAACCTTAAAATATCCATTTTAAGTCCTCAAATAATCCCCAATAGGTCACTCTCTACCAAAATCCCTAATTAAGTCTCAATCCTTATAGCCTGTTTTCTCTATTTTCTCCTTATGTGGGATTTGTATGGATTATATTGATAAAATAAAGACATATTATAGGACCCTATCTTCTCTTATAGTTCCTTTTACAAGTGAATGATCTTAATCCAAGTGGAAGTTTACTTTTTCTACCTATCTCTTATGCCAGTCATGGCTAATTAGACCTTTAGGCCTAAAAAGTGGATTTTTTCTCTAAGATACTCATGCACTTATTAAAATGATGGGAAGTGTGTGATTAAATTTACCCATAAAAATACCAATATCCATGTCAATTTTGTCCTTTTAGAACATTGTGCTTATATCCAAACTATGAAATGGCTAAAAAGAATGCCTTCAACAATCCTATTTGAACTACTTTGAGAAATGAAGTTTTTTTGGTCACTTACAAGGGTTATAAAAAAAATTTATTGACTATATGAGATTGAATAAGTCCCAAATTACCTCTTAAAATGTTTTTAAACTATCCATTTCTCCAAAATCACTAAAAATATCAGAAACACACAAAATAAGGGACTTCTAGCAATCTATACAATAATCTGTATAAGCTCAAGTACATGTGAAGAACCACCTTGGAATAATAAAAAATATACAAGTGTTTTTAGGATAAATATGTGAAATTTTATGTGGTTTTGAATTCCATCTATGCAAACTAGTCATTATGTCTCTCCTAGGCAGCCTGAAAGTAATTTGAACTCTTATTGATGATTTATAAAGTTGGATGTATGAATAGTATAATAAATTCAAAAAAATTGAATTAAATTAGGGTGGATAACTTAACCTTGGATCACAAGGTCCCATGAAAATCCTCATTATCATACCAAGTAAAGAAAGATGACCTTTTAGGTTGAAACAAAGCATTCTAGTGAGTCTAAGCAAGTTTGTAGTCTATAGGTGGTGTTATTAAGTTTGTTTTGATATTAAATGATCTCAATGTGGTATGAGAAACCTAAGATAACATCATAAATTTTTTATATTGTCATGTTATTTATTAATATTTATAACCACTTCATTTATGTAGGCTTAGTGTTTGTAGGACAAGGTATGTAACTCACCCTAATGGATTGTGCCTTTTGCTTGAAGTTGGCCTTCACTATCTTATTAATGGATTGATTAAATAAATAAGGATATGAATACAAATATTTAACTCCAAACTTATTCCAATGTTTGTTCTTGACCTTTAGAATACTAAAGGACACTCTACAACTATTTTCACTTGCACATGACTTCAACATGTCTATACAACTTTCTCTAACACTTCAAAGTGGCATTAAACTCTAAGAAATTGAATTTATCTAAAAATTTGATAGGTTTTCAAATTTATTTAATACTAAAATATCTTTATAAGGGGTATTGTACGAAATTTTCACTTAGGAAGCTTTATCACACATAAATATTAGCCAAAAAATCACATTTATATGCATTTTCAACACCTTCAAGTTAGTAAGTGAGATTAAAACCTTCCAAAACTTCATTAAATGTTTTGAAAATGTGTTTAACATATGAAATAACATTAATTAACCACTAATTACCTATGAAACAACTTTACCATTACTTATTTCATCATGACACCCCTAGATCACTATATGACCAAATTATGCCGTAACCTTAATCTTTCCAAACATAACTTAATAAATGATAATAAGGTATTTTGGACACAAATATGATCTCTTAAATCACGTAAGTTTCAATTTTTACTATAATGATCATTTTTTAATTTAGGGGATCAAAATTGGATAATTGTTAGCATTAACATCAAGATAGAGTCACTCACAATGTATCTCATAGTATCATAAAGTGTTTTTGAGAAAAAAATTCATGTGTCTTCACCTCACATATCCATATATCTTAATTATAAAATAACTATTTAAAAAAAAATCAATAATGTGACAATGCCATATACTACCATGAAGCACTTAATGACTTATAAATAATACATGTAAAACTATGATAACCTATCTATAGAGCACCAATGGTTGTAGTAAACATTAAAATAGGGTTGAATTATCTTCTAATAAACCAAAATTAATAGAAACATATCAAGTAAATATTTTATGAAGATGCATGTCACAAAATCAAATTCAAATGGAAATTTTGCCATCACAAACCATTGGAAAACCATTAATTACCATGAATTGGCCATTATTAAGCTTGGATCAGTGCATCATGACTAGAATTATATTGTCTCAAAGTACTTTTAAATCCATATTATAACATTATACAAGTGAAAATTTAATATCTAGAGCTCTCTATTCCCTCAACACTTATGAAAGTTCTAGTATTAAGTCTAGGAAGATATTTTAATGGTGGCTCCCATCAGAATCAAGCTCCCTCTTTATTCTCATTCAAAAAAAACCCAAGAATACAAGGATAAAAATTATTATTTATTATTTATATATTGGAAAATCCATAAATACACAACCATTTATGATAAGGTCAAAGTGGGAAAGGAGCACAATCATGATGATTTTTCCCCTTAAAGAATGAGAGTATGATGTCTTACTTTCTTGAAGTTATTTATGATACCATGAGATTCCAAAGGTCACATGCACAAACACTCACAAATTATAAAAGGATTGGTAAAGGCTTTGAATTTCATCATATTCATAGGTTTAGGAATTATATACAAAATATATCTAATGATTTCACCTGCATATGTATCAATTTATTAATATGCAGCCTCTACCAAGGTTATCGAAGGAAATAAGGAGCTATATCCAATCATATAGTGATTATTTGTTGTAAATTGACCACATAATAATAATAGTATAATGATAAATAGTAACACCTCTCATCTTACTATGGTGTGTCCCAAATATATTGGTTGAGAAAGAAAATTCCTTCTAGTTGACTAAGAATATATATGGACTCTAAACAAATGTCAAGGTGTTTATATTACATAGATTGCTTATCAAGGTAGTTAGGACTATATTTCAATAATTCCTCATCCCCCATAAGACATGGATATTATATTATTAATTGATAATATTTTTAATATACAAGAACTATGTAGAATAGACATGTGCCCATTATACACAAGGCCATAATAATTTTAAAATTTAAGAATACAAGATTTTTATCTTATGTGTAATATAGGCCTCTGCTCATCAATAAATTATTATATTTAAATGAGAAGATGGGTATATTTATTTTCATGTTAAAATATGAAGGGATAAATTAATTTAATAACTATTAATCATAAGTAATATGTTATGGGTTCTATTATTATAAAAAAATACTTATTATTATTGAAGTAAAAGGTAATAAATTTATTAAAAGGAACATAAATTAAGAGGAATAACTACTATTATTAAAATGGAAATCAATTTATTATAAATTAATTTGTTTTTTTTAATAATTTTGCATATACACAAGATTAAATAGTCAAAATAAACTTAAAATTTAATGGTTGGTGTTCACATCCAAGTGGCATGGCATGTATAAATGTTAGTTTTAGTACCTACTCACATTGATACAAGATTACTTGTAGCCAATTTACAAGTGATGAAAATTATCTTTATGAAGTATTTATTTGCATGTCTTGATCTTTGCAACCTTGTACATTCTAGTTCAAATCTAAAAAAATTATGTGACAACATGACTTTGCATGATGATACCACATGTCTTATCTCGCATTTTTTTGCATTAGAATTTTTTGAAATGGGTACAAATACTATGATAATTTAAATTTTTGTGATGATTCCATCATTCCTAATCTCACACTTTCATGTGTTCACAAGGTTTGAAATGGATAAAAGATGAAAACAAAAGTTTGTGATAACATGACTCTATGAGATGATGTCACATGTCTCTCAATATCATGTATTCAAATCATAAGATGCACATGGAGTGTACTAATCAATTACATTGTTATTTTTTCACAATATTTTGATGTTCCACCATGTGGTACATGTAAATTAAAGACACATTTTTTCAATTTAAAGATCTTATACAGTGTAAAGTAAGATGTATTAGACTATCAAAGGATGGGTTTAGAAAGATTACTCTCAATATTTAGATATAAATATCAAGATTATTTCCATCAAAAATAAACTACAAAATTGATTTTATAAAAATGTTATTAGGAGACTTATAAAAATTTACAAAAGAATCACAAATTATATATATGTATGTATGTATGTATGCATGTATGTATGTATATATGTATGTGTGTGTGTGTGTGTGTGTGTGTGTGTGTGTGTGTGTGTGTGTGTGTGTGTGTGTGTGTGTGTTTATATATATATATATATATGTATATATGTATATATATGTATATATGTATATATGTATATATATATATCTCTGTGTGTGTGTGTGTGTGTATATATATATATATATATGTATTAGATATAAATATCAAGATTATTTCCATCAAAAATAAACTACAAAATTGCTTTTATAAAAATGTTATTAGGAGACTTATAAAAATTTACAAAAGAATCACAAATTATATATATGTATGTATAGATATGTATGCATATGTATGTACATATATACATATACATACACATATATACATACATACATATACGTACATACATACATATATATATATATATATATATATATATATATATATATATATATATATATATAGGCACACACATATATAATTTATCTTTGGTGATGGGTAGAGAAGCTGAAGTAGATAACTTTTTGAAAGCAAGCCATGGGTGGGAAAATGTAATACTAAAACTAATGAAGGAATATAAAAATGATCTATCCAGGGACTTAGCAGGAATCAAGGAAGGGATAGAGGAGCCAATTTTGTGTTCACTAGAGGTGGATAAAAAATTATGACACTTAGAAGAAGGGACCCTACCTAGAAAGGGTCAAGATTTGGGCAAAAAAGTAATCTCATGGGTAGATATAGTGTTGGGTAAATTTAAGATGGATCATAAGGATGAGGATTCTTCCATGGACCACACATTATAAAACAAATATGTATGTCTTATTATCCTTAATGTTTTTGTTGAAAAGGTAGTTTTTTACAAACTCACTACTGGCTAAATTCAATGGAATCAAACTAAGCATAAACACTTTTAGGAAAGCGGCAAACCAAAAATGCAGGCTAGAAGTCTAGCTAGACATTATTACAATGGATAAAAAATATTTCTTGTCAACTTCACTAACCCTAAATATTTATTTAGATTTCTAATAGGATGTCTATGGTTTAAGGGAAAATTAAATCTCCACCTCAGGAAGTGGAAAAAAAGAACTAAAATTAGTAGTGTGGTGATGGATGACATTCCCATGTGGGTTAATCTCCCAAAGCTACCTTTGGAATTTTAGGAACTAGAGATAATCATGGGTAAAGCCAAAACCCTTGATAAACTAATTTATATTAACCCGGTTACAAGATCTAGAAAGATACTAATAAAAGTAATATTATGTATGTAAATCTTGGTATACAAGCCACTCATTCATTTAATCAATATTATATTTAAGTATGGGGATTATAACAAAAACATTATCTATGAGAGGGATATAAAAATTTGTAAGACTTGTAATGTCCTTAGCCATTCAGCTAAAGAGGGTTAGGATAATAAAATATCTCCTCGTCTCCTCAACCCTCACTGGGTTAAAAAAGTCCACCTAACTTCTTAAGCTGAGGATAAAGCATAAATGGTGGAGCCTCCAACATTTCCCCATCCTTCCCTTATTTCCCTAAGGACACTCTCAAGTAGATAGGTAGTCAAAAATGACATGTCTTCGGACCTTAACTCAACTTCATTGTCAAAAGGAAATGTCCCACATAAAGAACTAGGTGAAATCACCCCCAACGAGACTATGGAAGACTCCACCCCCATAAAATCAACTAGGATGTTAGAGGGTGTCCCCTTCAAGACACTTTTTTACTGCAAAGCTTGGTAGAAATATTAGATGAAGTTGCACTAGTAAAGGGGTACTCCCCCTATTAATGAAGTCTGTGAGAAAGAATAAACAAAGTAAAAAAAAATCACTAGAACAAAGCCAATGCTCTTTTGGTATTAAACCATAATAAAATAAATGGAAATAAGAAGGAAAATGGACCCAAATAAGAAGCAAAAAAGGAAATAAGAAAGTAAAGGTGGGAAAAAAACTAAAAACTCTTGGAATAATTCCTAATGTGAAATCTAGAGAAAAAGAAACAAAATAAAAAGTGACAAAAGGTACTCAAAGGACCCTCAAGCTCTATCCAAGAAACAAAAGATGAAAATCATATCATGGAACATCAGGGGGTTGAACAACCCTAGGAAATAAAGGATGGATAGGAATTTAATATTAAAACATAAACCTAATATTTTGATTATTTAAATAAATAAAGATTTTAGAAGGCAAAATTTTGTAAAATACAAACAATGTATGGAATAAAGTTAGAAGCACTAGTAGTAGTTCAAGATGTTTTATAGGGGGATTACTAATTTTTATAATCTTTAATTTTTTGAGAGATCTATCCTAGCCGAATTTGACAACCACATAGTTGTTCACTTCAAGTAGATCGATAATAACCTAGAGTGGATCCTCTCAAACATCTAAGCTCTTAATTATAGAAATGAAATGAAAAAGTTGTGGAATGATCTGAAAGAGATCCAAAAAAATAGTGAGTATCAGAAGTGGACTACTTAAAGAGAATTAAACTCTCCCCTATCTCCATTGGAAAATAAATGTGTCCTATAAACTTTAAATGATAGTATGGACATGTTAACACTCCAAACTTCACCCTATTAGGAGGTTGTTGATGCCTAACTCCAAGTTTTGGGTAACATGGGATTGGTCCAAAGGATGTGGGTGACGTAAAGGAGGATCAAACCTCTAGTTTATGGGGATTGATCCCTTGGTACATCAATTTAGATTAAAACTGTAAGACCTATTGATTTTTGGGGAAAAAAGGGATAAGGGAGAACATGAAAAGGAAACCTATACTACTGGAGGTGATGCACCAATATCATTATCCACTCTATTTGACCTCACACAACATTAGTTAACCAAACAAGCTACTTAAATACTACCTATTAGAATGTCTAGGCAATAGTGTTTCACATATAATTTTTGATAGGTGTCTATAACATGAGGGCCATGAAAGACAAGTATAGTTTAAGACACTTAAAAATAAGGTTCCACACCAAGATCAATAAACAACACTTTTTGCACACTATGTGACATACATAAAACATTTATTAGCATATAGGTGAAGAAAGACCTAAAAAGGGAGATAAATATGCCATTTATTCAAATCAAATTGGTATAAACACACTAGATCAATATGGAAGAAGATAAATCAATCATTTCATTAGTATAAGAGGTCGATAAAATACAAATCTAGGTACACTTTCCTTATACCCAGGTGAGAGATGGTTATAATGGCCTTAAGTATTTAATATATCGAATAATGATCAAGAGATAAAAGATAATGTGGAATTTAAATATGAATAATAAGTATTGAATGACCATAATGACTCCATCAGTAGTTAAAAGCAGCCATAATAGTGACCATGCTCCCTCTATGCATTGCCATCCTAGTTGGTGGTCTTCAATAGGCCCTTTTGGCATTGAGGTGGAGTGGTGGAGGTTAGTTAAAACTTGTTTTAAAAATTTTAGATAATTATAATTCCATTATATGAGACACATATTCCTTATTCATAGTTAAATAGATGCAATATTTACCAATTAGCCCTCATGGGTCATTAAGTAGCTCGCCCTTCTCTTTACATGTTGACTAGGATTGAAAAATTGTCTATTTTTCATAATGATCATGATAAGCGTATTATCACCCTTATTAATTAGTTAAAATGTTATAATGACCATTAATTAACCCTTATATCAACCCCTCTATACCTTTAGTCCTTCTTCCTTATTGACCATATATGCCTCTTAGGCAACTAGGCTTAGTCACATGATGTTTGTTTATTGAATGACCATGAATATTGAATAATGATTTAAGAATGGGTAAGATGGAAATGTTTTATGTTAGAATAGAAATACTATACCAATATTTAGGCTTTATAATCAACTCACAATTGTAACTTTACTTAGGTGACTAGGCCACCTTTACTAGCTTCTACAGATTGGCCATTTGGTGTAGACTTGAAAGAGCCTTTATAGGGATAAAATTATGGCCTAAGAGGGTGGAATAACACTCATACTAACTTATACACTGATATAAAACCTTTAAAATAAATTTTCACCCTATTCTTTTCTCAAATCCTTAGAAAACCATATTTTATGACAAGTTTGTATAGTCGTCTGTAAAGACCAATACCATGAGTAGGACCTAGTTTGAATTTAATATGTGATTAAAGTGTTTTCCAAGTAAAACTCAGGTTTTTTATTTATAATTCCTCATGTTTTCTCCTTTTATGTCTATTAAAGGGTGTATGTAGGGTTTTAGAGGTCTACCACACTAATGATGGTTCATAAAGTACAAACATCCAATCCAAAAATTTATACCATGGATGTCTAGCCTATAGACCCCGTAAACTATCTTGAATAAATTTTTGTCCCATGGAGACTATAAAGTGAGATATAAGTGAAATTTGGAAGACCTAAAACTCCTTAATCTTTTTGAGTATAGTTATAGTCTTAGTGATGATTTATAGATATGGTATCTTTAATATCACTCTTTCTTCCATGTACGGTGAGTGCCTAGGGGTCCCCAAATCTTCCTAAGAGCATTGGATATGAGTCCTTTTTCCATGAAATATGTGTGTCTAAATTATTAGCTCAAGTTGACATACTAAAACATCATCATACACCTTATTATGACTTAAATATACTTGAGGTGGTTTGGATTTGCCACTAAAATTGAGGTGGGGTTTGAGTGGTAAAGAATGGCTTTGTGCCTAATAGGCCTATAATTTTGGTGTCTTTAAAGTCACTAAATCACCCATTTTCCATGATTCTCACCTATCTATAATTTCTCTCATATTCCCAAAACACTATATTTATCCCTTCTTGATGAAATTATACATTGAGTATATTACTGTCATGCCCAAAATGCTTGACAATATTATTAGCGACCTGAATATCCCTTTCTCTCCCTAATATAATTTTTATGGATTTGAAGCACCCATATTATATTTCATTAGGGTGTTTAAAACCCTTTTAATTGGGCCCCTCTTTTATTTCTATCCGTTGCATATCTATTCAACTCTTGTTTAAGGTTTATGAGAACCTAGGAATATGTATCCATAATGTTTGATTTAGTTATTTTATTCTAAATTTTAGGTTATCACCCTCATGAAAAACCTATTACATCTCCCTTCCCCCTCAGATGTATATATATCTTCAAACATCTTTCAAACCTATAAATGTACTCAAATTTTATGAATAGGCATATGACTATCCTTTTAGGCCTAATAGGCCTAATTAAGCCATTAGGATATCTTTATCAAGAGGATCCGGGTATTTAAATATAAAACATTATGAAATTTAGGGATAAAATCAATAAACTCATTTTTTCTCATTTCTCTTCCATTTTTTGAATGAATTCAGGCCCCAAACACTCCCAAACATGTAAATGTATCACTAATTTTAGGTCTAGGCCTTTTTTAGGCCTAATAGGCATAATTATACCTTATAATAATATAAAATTTGAATGGGTGACACTAATAAAATTAATAAAAACAACGTAGAGATCCTATTCTCAGTCATATATCTCACCTCTTTACATGGTATTCATACTTTCACTTTCTTGCTCCTAGCCCTATCTATAGGTGGTCTTAAGCATCCCTGGTCTATGTGTAAGGGTTGAGTCTCCTTATATATAATGAAACTACCTTATTATCACCAAAAAAACATATGCCATGTTTTTTACATCTCAATAAACTCCTCCTCACCTTGAAGTAACATTAAATAGTATTGATGTCTAACTTGTTTCCATCTATTGTAAGACCTATAGATGGTAGTTAGGTCTAAATAAGCTATAGTTGTAGAAATTATCTTTCTTTTATGGTATATTGAGACTCCCCTAAGTAATGAAATCATTATGCATAGGGTTATTTACCTACCTAGACCCTACAAAACTCTTCAAAATAGACCTCACCATCAGTATGTCTTCAAACATGTAGCTACAATCATGTTTGCTTTGAAGTCTAGGTTGAGTTCTTATCTTAGGGTGAGTTTATGGAGTTGGTATATTGTTTTATTATACTCCATACTTATTCATGGCCTTTATGATTCTCCTTGATCTCTCAGTATCTCTCACACCTAGTTTTCTTCCATTTGGTGGCTAACTTACTTGCTTGGTCTACACAAATAGGCTTGTAAGTGTCTAGATGAGGACTCATTTATCAGGGGATTGAGGATGAGAATGGTTTAAGTATAAGGTATTGAGGTACATGAGGGAAAAATAAAATATCATAACTTAGGGATGCAATACATATATTCCTTTAAATGATCTAATGACTCTTTACATCTACCTTATTCTCACTTGTAAAAGAGGTCACTCAACATCATGACAATTATCATAAAGTAGGAATTGAAGGATTTATTTTACCATATGGTTTATCAATTGATATTTAGAGGTATATAAGGATTAAATGGATTCATGGAGCCTATCATTTATCCTAAAACCACCAAACACTTCCATTCTTATGTACTAAAATCTTTAATATATGGAGAGACTCTATTCGTATTCTATAAAAGGAGAAAATCTTAATGTTTACCTACTCTTTAGGGATCAAAAATTTTAAATAGGAGTGGAGGATACAATAGAATGACCCTGGGGACCTTTGGAATGCATTTATAACCAATGGTTCATCAAGAAGGCTAGTACATTGAAACTATTCCATTCTTGACCCCTGCATAGATGAAGAAGGCACTTTGAATGCCCATATTATTATCCATTATTCATAAAGCATATGTCATGAATTTAAAAAATAATTATAAGAATTGAAGTGTCATGAGACTCCATTCCTCTACCCAAATTCCTAAATCCTCACTTTCTCTCTCCTATACAAATTGAGTAAAAACCTAAAAGTTGTTTATGGTTGTCAAAGAGCTCAATGGAGGAAATAGAATAGTTTTTGAATTGATTGGGATTAAAAATAAAATATTATTCCATATGATGTTTGAACTAAGTCCCCTTTACATATTTCTAACTCCCTCTTGTCATGTCCATATTGTATAGATTTGCACAAGTCTAAAACTCCTACAAAACTTGCATCTTTCCTTCATTTTCAAATGATTCAAACTTTGAAACACCATTTTTGGGAAGGAGGGAAAATATAAGTCACATAACATTGAAAAATAAATAGTATGGTTGGAGAAGTTGAAAGGACACACTTACACATGTGTGGGACCCATTTGGTGAGTGAGAAATGTATTTGACTTCTAGCATAGACCCTTTATGCATATGAAACTATCCCAAATGACTTTATGATTGAAATGATACCTATTGAGGACCTTTATAATACATTTATACACCTAAACACACCTTTACCAAATATTTATAATGAAAATTGACTAATATGAGGTGTTTGAAGGGTTATTGATGACTTAGGGGACTAAATAAGGCTTGAAATAGGTTTAAGTGAGCCATGAAATATGACCTTGAATACATCATAAAACTTTAGGTTATGACCTAAATTAGGCTTGGTCACCCTTTTACATATGCTAATAAGTCTCATGTTATAAGAAGTGGCTTAAAATAGGCCTAAAACCATGAGAACTAGAAACATTAACTTTGTCAAATTATCTTAACCTTTGCTAAAGATCTTTAATTTTGTTAAAAAATGCTTAGATCACCTTTTATGCCTCAAAATGTCATGACAACACTTTCACTCATTTAGTGACCACTATGACCACCTAGTAAATCAACCAAAGACTTCAAAATAGGATATGACATATGATGATCTCTCAAGAAATGACTAACACAAACATGAAACCTTAAACCATGCTAACAAGGTTTTCAAGAAGCAAATAGAAGACCATGACAAGCTCTAGACCACTATGTACAAGCTCCAGAGGGTTTCATGGAAATGTTTTGATTTTATGGGTTGACATTTGTTCTAGGAGGCTTGATTATCAATGTCTTCAGTAACCCATAAGGGTTGACTAGCTTGTTGGTCAAGTGAACTGCCTAACTCTCTGTGATAGGTATGATCTAATTGAGATCATAATATGACTTGGATAGCCATTTATTTGGATTATGAAATAGATTAAAATCTTATAACACTTATAGGGATGAAAAAAATCACAAGACACAAAAATAAAAAAGGAAAAAATAATAAGACACACAACAAAAAAGCAATAGCTAAACATCTAAATAACAACAAGACAAGACATGAAAGCAACTAAGGTAACTTACTACACTATACATGTGCTAACACACATATTGGGAACCAAACAAAGACTAATATAGACAAATAACCTAAACCCAACTCTTTTCTATTCATAGATCAAATGGAAAGGTCCTTTGATCATCATGGCACCATGAAGTTAGATTACTATATGATGATTGGAGTGCAATTAGATACTACTCATTAAATGAGGACTTCCACTTGCATCTATAGATATCTACATGTTAATAGCCTCTTATAAGATCAACTAAGTCTTCTTGATCCATCCTCAAGTGCATGGGTTGGATATAATATTCAAGCATTTAGTCATATTCATCCCATACTTTTCCCCTTTTATAAACAATCTTATCTTTGCTTCAGTCATAAGCTTCTCTTAATCAATCCAAATAGCTTAAATTTATTCTTGTAGCATTCTTTTAGGGTTAATTTCCAAGAGAGATGGGTCTTGATTCATGATATATTGAGGAAATTGGAATTAATTTTCATTTACTAAGAGTGAGGAGACATCTACATATGAGATGAGGGGCTGATAACCTTGTCTTAAGATCTCAAATAAATCATCTTCAAATGAAACAACTCCTTCGAATGGCATGGTTGTAGGTTGTCTTCCTTAATCTGAATGAGATCATGGCATAATTCAAGCAAATAATAACTTGATTTTATTATTTTAAACAATTTAATTGGATAATCCTCACATAATTCAAGTTTGTTTGGTCTCTCTTGATTCATAGGGTCTAAGGTAGGAGTAGACATATCATAGTTTGATAAATATTTATGAATCATATCCCCTTTTCCATGTTTATAAAGCTCTAAACAAAATTATACCACCTTTGATAGACCATTAAAATCTCTCTCATATATCACCATAGTCTAATCATATTGAAAGACATCAACATTATCTTCATGAATATATTGACAAGCTGGTCTCCATCCTTATCGAAGCACTAAATTCTCTTGAGGACTATCATGATGAAACATAATGGCCATATCATAAAGTAGGTCCTAGAATTCATCTTATTATTGATCAAAAGGTATAAATTTTTCTTGTGACCCATATTTTTATTATATCCCATCCCATTCTACATCCTTTAAGGCTAATATATATTTCTCCTCACCAAGGGGTGTCCTAATGACAAGATCTTCTTCAAGTTCACTTAGGTCACCTTCATCAGTTGCCACCTCAAATTAACCTTCTTCACTTGCTTCCTCAATGACAGGCTCCATTCCAATAAGCATAATGGAAGATCCTTGAAATGACACTAGAACAAAGGTCATGTATGCTTCATTCTTCTCATTTAACTACTCACTTCTAACAATCATCACTCATCTTTCTTTTTCATATTATTTTGAATGGACATCCATGGTGGGAATGTTTTAGATTATTAAGGAGGGATGAATGGGGATTAAATGGTTTCATATTTTTATTTCATTTCAACATTTTGTCAGAGGTTTAATTGATCATCTTGCAAGTCATCTTCTTATTTATCAAAAGGTGTGCATTATTCTTGTGACCCATCTTTTTCTTGTAGCCCATCCCCTTCTAAATCCTTGAAGGATAATATATGTTTCTCCTCACCAAGGGGTGTCCCAATGATAATATATTTTTCAAGTTAAATTAATTTACATTCATTAGGTACCACCTCAAATTGACCTTCTTCACTTGTTTCCTCAATGATAATCTCCTTTTCAATAAGCAGAATGGAAGATCCTTGAAAGGACACTAGAAGAGAGGTCATGTATGCTTCATTATTTTCATTTAGATACTCACTTTTAACAACCATTACCTCATATTTATTTTTCATATTGTCTTGAATAGACTTCCATGATGGGAATACTTTAGGTTATCGAGGAGGGAGGAATGGGGACTAAATGGTTTTATATTTGTCTTTCATTTCAACATCTTGGCATAGGTTTTATTGATCTTCCTTTCCCCATGACTCCACTACTTGGCTCCAAGTTGGGATCTTGGACTTAGAAACTTCTTATATTACATATGTTTAAACTTGGGTCATAAATTAAGGTACCTTATACTATTATTATAGCTACCACTAACTAAGATATATGTTTGTTTACAAGTTTAACCTTTCTAGATATGTGGGCTTCAAAGTCAAGCCTAATTTGATCACCAATTAATTCAAAATAGTTGAGAAGGGCATAGCCCTAAAAGGTCTAGTCTAAAACATGGGACTCATCCCTCTCAACACACACTTCTTTTCTCCTTTTAAAAATTTTCTATATGGATCATCAAGTATTAAAGGCTTGAGGAGCTTATGGGGAACTTACAAGGTTTTGACATTCATTTTCTTTGGAATCTTAAGGGAGGATGATTTATTAATAAAAGACTATTATGGGATAGATGAGGGTACATGGAGTTGGTAAAATTGGATTTATTTCCCCTCATGGACTACTAGCCTCTCATCTATGCTCAAAACCATACCACCTATATCCAACATATCACTATTGAGCTACAAATGATCCTCTCTCATAAGAGATGCCTACTCCCTCTAATCTTGTTGAAATGAATCTCTCATGGTCTTAATAAGATTCCTAATAACTTCTTGGCCATATAGTCTATGTTTCAATCCCCACCATGTGTCTCTCAAAACCCAACAGGGTTTTCTTAAGGATTAAAATGGATTGGTTTGAGGCATGGATAGGATGACTAGATGTATCATGATGTTTGCAAGCCTGATTAAGAGGATAGGTAGGCTACCAGAACTGATTAGGAGGATAAGTGGGATATTAAGGAGGTAAATAGGACTCAAAAAGAGATCAAAGGTGATATTCTTAGCAATAAATAGGGTCATAGGACTATTGTAAGACATTATTTTATTGATAGGGGTTAATGTAAGATTGGTAGGGCTCTTGATGAGGCAAGTATGGACCATAATGCTATTGATAAGAAGGTGTAGGATATAAATGTGTTTCATATGTATCCATTACATATCATAAAGAAACTAAAGAACAAATTAGATTACGAATAATAATATGTTCTTAACCTTAAGTTTAGACCTTATGATGACCCTTGACATGGAGCCTTGAATGTAAATTTGCTTCTCCAATTCTTGAAACTACTTGAGATCACCAATTATGTATGGAATGTGCTCCAAGATTCCGAAATCAAGTCCCACTAGGCATGTAAAAACTATTAACACTCCAAATGTAACCCTAGGAGGAGGTTATTTAGGCCTACTTTCATGTTTGGGGTAACATGGGATTGTTTCAAAGGTTATGGGTGACCTATGGGAAGACCAAACCTCTAGTTTATGGGATTAGTTACCCTAATACATAAATTGAGATTAAAATTCTAAGATGTACTAGTTATTTGGGTGAAAATGGATAAGGGAAAACATGAAAAAGAAACCTATACTATTGGTGGTGGTACACTAATATTGTTATCCACTCTATTTGACCTTAAATAATAATAGTTAACCAGACAAATAACTAAAATACTAACTCCAAGAATGTTTAAGAAATAATGTTTTACATAGGGGCCATGATAGGTGTATATAACAATAGGTCCATGAAATAAAGGTCTAGTTCAAGACACTTAATAATTAGGTTCCATTCTAAGCTCAATCACCAATAATTTTTCATGCTATGTGACCTACATAGAACACATGTTAGCATCTAGGTAAAGAAAGGACTTGAAAAGAGAGATAAATTTTCCATTTATTTAAATAAAAACAACATAAACACATTATATTAGTATGAAAAAAGTTTAATTAGTCATTGCATTAGTACAAGAGGTCTACAAGATAGAAATCTAGCCAAATATTTTTCATACCTAGGTGAGGGATGGTTATAATAGCCTTAAGTACTTAGTATATATAATAATGATAAAGAGGGAGAATAAAATTTGACATTTAAATATGAATAATAGGTCATGAATTACCATAGTGACTCCATAATTAGTTACAATTAATGATAATAGTCTCCATGTTCCTTCCATGAATTGTCCTCTGGTTGGTGGTCTTCAATGGGCCCTTTAGGCATTGAGGTGGAGTGTTGGAGGATTGTTTAAAATTATTTGACATATTTTAGATCATTATAACACCATTTTACTATCAAAATATTCCATTTTTATAGTTACATAGGTGAATTATGCCCCAAGTATCCCTCATGGGTTATTAAGTACGCTACCCTCTCTTTGCATGATGACTAGGCTTGAAAAACTATCCATTTTCCATGATGACCATGAGAAGTGTTTTATCACGCTTATGAATTATTTAAAAGTAAGTAATTACCCTAAATTTAACCTCTTATCAACCCATGTACATAATAATTCCTTCTTGTTGAACATATAGGCCTCTTAGGCAACTATGCCTAGTCACATGATGTTTGTTTCTTGAATGGCCATGAACCTTACATGAATCCTTAATAATAGGAAATATGGATATTTTTAAGGTATTAATAAATAAACTATACCAATATTTATTCTTTTTAGTCACTTCACACCTATAACTTTACATTACTTACATGACTAGGCCACCTTTACTAGTTTCTACAAACTAGCCATTTGGTGTAGATTTATAGGAGACTTTTTAGGGATAAATTTAAGAAAATTATGGACTAATATGGTGTATTAACCCTCATAATACCTTAAAAAATAATCTAAATCATATCAAATAACTATGCACCCTATTTTTTGATTAAATCCTTATAAAAACACAATTTTTGACAAGACATAATAGTTTGTACAGACGAGTACCATGAGTAGGACCTCATTTGAGTGTAATATGTAATTAAAGTGTTTTGAAAATTAATCAATGGTGTTTTACTATAAATCCATTAATTTTTATCCCATCAAGTCTATGTTAGGGATTATTCAAGGTTTTGAAGGTTTGTCATCTTAATGATGGTTCATACAGTACAATCCTCTAATAAAAAACATTATACCATACATGTTTACTACATATACCCCCTCAAATATCCTAGATATATATTGGTCCCACGTAGACCATATGGTGAGATATGAGTGAGATTTGGTATACCTCGGATTCCTTATAAGCTTTTTGAGCATAGTTGCAATCTTAGTGATGATTCATAGATATGGGATCTTTAATTTCACTTTTTACTCCCTATGTGATGAGCGCCTATGGATCCCAAAATCCCCATTATATCATTTATTTTATTCATTTTCCATTAAAGATGTGAGGGTTTGAATTAGTAGTTCAAGGTGGTAAATTAGTTATAGTGAAGTTTGAGCTAGGTGTTAAGACTAGATTTGACACTTTATTGTATTATTGTACCTAGAAAAACTCTTTCAAGATCTAAAAAATCATCATATACCTTATCATGACTTATATCTACTTGAGGTGCTTTGGATCTTCCACTAAGATTGAGGTGGGGTTTTGAGTGGTCAAGAATGGTTTTAGGCCTAATAGGCTTAGACTAAGTCTTATAACTATGAGTATCTTGTAGGTGGTTTGGTTAATTTAAATTCACCAAAGCACCCCTTTTCCATGATTATCACCTATTTATAATTTTTATCATCTACCTAAGACAATGTCTTTATCCCTTATTTATGTAAGCTTGCCTTAAGTCTATTACTATCATGCCCATAATGCTTGAGAGTAATATTGAAGACCTAAATATACTTTTCTCTACTTAATGTAGTGTTGGTGGATTTGAAACCCCAATATGATATGTCCTCAATGTTTTTAACACCCTTTCAACTAGGCCCTTATTTCCATTATGTCCTTTGCATACCCATGTAACTCTTGCTTAGGGTTTATGAGAACCTAGGCTGGTGTATCCCTAATGTTTGGTTGAGTAATTTTATATTGAATTTTAGGTTATCATCCTCATGAAAACCCTATTAAATCTCCCTTAATTTCCCCTTATATTTCTATATAATTCCAAAAAATCTCAAACTTGTAAATGTACTTAGCTTTTATGAATATGCATATGGCTATTATTTTAGGCTCAATTGGACTAATTAGTCCATTAGGCTCTCTTTATCAAGAGGATAAGAGTATTTATATGGAAAAAATTATGATATTTTATGGAAAAAATAAAGACACTCCATTTTCCTCACCATCACTTCTCTAAATGAATTTAGGCCCGAAACACTCCCAAACATGTCCCCAATTTTTAGTATAGGTCAATTTTAGGCCTAATAGGTCTATTACTACCTAATAATACTAGAAAATTTGAATGAGTAAAATTTATAACATTAATAAAACAAAATATAAACCTTGTTCTTTGTGATATATCTCACTTCTCTGCATGGTATTCATACTTTCACTTTCTTACTCATATCCCTACCTACAGGAGGTCTTAAGCTTTCCTTGACCATGTGTAAGGGGTGAGTCTCCTTGTGTATGATGAAATTAAATTATTATCACCATGAAAACCTATGTAATTTTTATTACATCTCAATACAGTCCTCATCACCTTGAATTAACCTTAAATGGGGATGATGTCTAACTTATTTCCATTTAAGCCTAGGCTAATAGATGGTAGTTGGGTTTAAAGAAGCTATAATTTTAAGTATTCCATTTATTATTTAATAAATTAAGAATCAAATGATTAATGAAATAATTATGCATATGGTTATTTACCTACCTAGACCCTGTGAAACTCTTCCAACTAGACCTCACCATCAATATCTCTTCAAATCTGTAGCTACAATCTTGTTTGCTTTGAAGTCAAGGCTGACTTATTATATTAGGAAAATTTTATGGAGTTGGTATCTTATTTTAATATCATACATACTTATTCATGTAATTTATTATTCCAATTTATCTATTATTATCTCCCACACCTAGTTTTCTCCTTCCATTCAATGGCTAACTTGCTTAGTCTTCCCAAATAATCCTATAGGTGCCTAAATGAGGACTTACTTCTCAAGAGATTAAAGATGAGAATGGTTTGAGTATAAGGTAGTGAGAGATATGAGGGAAACATAAAACATAATAAACTATTGATTAATTACATATATGTCTTGAAAAAATGTAATGACTCGCTACATCTACCCTATTCTCACTTATAAAGGAGGTCACATAACACTCATGATAGTTACCATAGAGTAGGAATTCAAGGATTTATTTGACCATATAGTGGATCAAATAATATTGGGAAGTAGATAAGGCTTAAATGTCATCAAGGAACCTATCATTAAGCTCAAAAACACCAAAATTCTCCATTCTTATGCACTAAAATCTTTGTAAAATGGAGAAACTATGTTTGTAGTTTACAAATAGAGAAAACTTAAATGCTTACTTGCTCGTTAGGGATCACACATGTGAATCAAGAGTTGAGGATAAAATTTAATGATCTTGGATAAATTTATAAGATATTTCTAACCATTGTTTTCATCAATCAGGCCAAAAGTGCACTAAAACTATCCATTCTTGACCCTAACATAGATGAAGAAGACACTTTGACTACCTAGATTCTTATCTATTATTCATAAAGCATAGGTGATGAATTTGTAGAGTAATGTCTAGAATGAAAATGTCATGAGACGCCCTTCTTCCTAGAGTCCTATATCCTCACTTTATCTCTCCTATATAGACTAAGCACAAACCTACAATCTATCCATGTATACTAAAGAGCTTGGTAGAGGAAATGGATCAATTTTTGACTTGTTTGGGCTTGAAACATGAATATTATTCATTTTTATGTCTAAGTTAAGTCCCCTTTGCATATTTTTAATTCCCTCTAGTCATGTTTATACTATATAGATCCATATAAATTTGAAACTCCTACAAAACCTATTACTTTCCTTCATTTTCTCATGATTCAAACTTAAAAATGCCATTGGTGGGTAGAAGGAGGTAAATTATAAGTCATGTAATATTTAAAAATAATTTTATAGTTGGGGAAGTTGAAAATACACACATCCACACATTTTAGACCCATTTGGTGAGTGAGAAATGTATTTGACTTCTAACATAGACCCTTTATGCATATGAAACTATCCCAAATTGAATCTATGTTTGAAATTATAACTCTTTACGAGCCTTATAATAAAATGATACACCTAAACAAATGTGTACCAAAGTTTAATAATTTAATTTGACTAATATGAGGTGTTTGAAGGGTTATTTATGACTTTAGGGAGGATAAATAATGCTTGAAATAGGTTTGACTAAGTCAATCATGGAATATGACCTTGAATACATCATAAAACTTCATGTTATGACTCAAATGAGGCTTGGTCGCCCTTATACATCTACTAACAAGGATCTCGTTATAATAAGTGGCTTAAAATTGAACCAAAATGATGACAACTAAAAAACCTTAACTTTGTTAAAATACCTTAACTTATGCTAAAGATTATTGATTTTATCAAACAATGTATAAACCACCTTCTATGCCTTAAAAGTCCATGAAAACTATTTTTATAATTTAATGACCACTATGACCACCTAGTACATCAATCAAAGATCTCATAATAGGCCATGACATATGATGATCTCTCAAGCAATGACCAGCATAAAAATGAAACCTTAAACCATGTTAACAAGGTTTTCAAGAAATAGAAGACCATGACAAGATCTAAACCATTATTTACAAGCTCTAGAAGGATTTCATTGAAAGTTTTTGATTTTATGGGTTGACATATGACCTGGGAGTCCAAATTTTCAATAGAACCTAAATGACTTCATTATAGAAGTTGGGCTACTAGATATGGAAATAAAAGGACACCCTTTCACTTGGTCTAAGAGAAAACTACAAGATAACTTAATCTAAATTAGATTGGGAAGATTTTTGGTCTCAATGAATTGGCACATTTAATATAGTATCACTATTAAATGCCTACTTAGAATCATGTTAGATCATAACCCATTTCTATGCATTGGGATGAAAATCACAAAAATCAATAACATCCATTTTCAATTCAAATATATATGGAAATCCCACCTGAGCCTACTAAACTAAATCAAGGAATGATGGAAAGAGACAATAAAAGGATCATACATGTACATCCTCAGTATGAAACTAAAGAACAATAAACAAAAACTAAAGACATGGAATAAATAAGTTTCTGGAAACATATTTATTCATAAGAATAAAACTAAGGAAGAATTAAGAAAGATAGAGGAAGAGATCAACCTCTCAGGTTTGAATACCTCTCTAAAAACAAAATAAAATGAATTACTAATCACATTCCACAATATATAATCTAAAGAGGAAATTTATTGGAAATAAAAATTTATATGTCTTTGGATAAAGGAGGGAGACCTGAACACTAATTTTTTTCACTATTAAAAATCCAAGAACTACAATTCCATCAAAATTCATGAAATCCTAAGGGAAGATGGTTTAATTTACAAAGAGGGAAAATAAATGGAGATTCAAACTATTAAATACTTTAGAGACCTCCTATCATACTCCCCTAAGGATTTAGAGCTAGAATCTCAAGTTTGGAATATAGTCCTAATAGTCATTAAATAAGCCAAAAAAACCAACATTTTAATTCTTCCTTCACTTGAAGAGGTCAAAATTATTAGATTCACCATGGAGGGAGATTAAACCCTAGGACTTGATGTTTCCCCCCTCTTGTTTCAAAACTTATGGGACATCATCCATTAGGAAGTGCACATAGTAATTTCATAATTCTTCTAATTAGGCAATATTATATAGGAGTTCATCAATACTTTCTTACTTTTAATCCCCAATAAAATGGAAGATGACTAGTTGAAATATTTCATATGAATCATCCTCTACTCTAATTTATAAAAGATTTGTATCAAATCTTTGGCCTTAAAATTAAAAATGATCTTGGATAATATTATATATGAGTAATAGCATGATTTTATATTCAAGATATAAATCACTAATGAAATAATCATCACCCATGAGACCATTTATTCAGTGACTAATTCAACCAAACAAGTAATATTCCTCAGTCTTGATATGAACAAAGCTTATGAAAGGGTCTCATGGGATTTTCTAGATAGGGTTATTGATATGTTTGGATTCAGTTAGGTGGTTATAGGTCTTCTTTTGACTTATAATTCAACCCCTATGTTCTATATCATCATAAAAATGTCCCTAAAGGATTCTTTCTAGTAGTTAGAGGTTTATGTTAAGGAGAACCTTTGTCTCCATATCTCTTCATAATAATGGATGAAAACTTGTGCAAAATCATATAAAAATCTAAGACCAAAAGTAATATAAAGGGAATTAAAGAGGCCCATAACACCACCCCAATTTCAAATCAATTTTTTTAATTACACCCTAATGATGGGGGAATCTTTAGTGGTAGACTATAAAATCTCAAATAAAATCCTTAAAATCTATAAGGACAATTTAGGTCAATGTGTTAACTTCCAAAAGAAAACCCTATTTTTTATCAACACCCTTGAAAGTTTACAAAGAAAATTTTAAATAATCTTTGTTTATTAGTAAAAAATATTCCATCTTCATACTTGGGTTTCCCCTATTTATTTTAAAAATGAATAATCAGTACTAGAACCCATTGATTGATAGAATTTGAAAAAAAATGAGCTAGATGGAAAGGCAAAATTCTCTCTCAAATATGTAAGATCTAGCTTTTTAAAAGTTAATTTCAAAGTATCTAGGTGCATTTCATATCATGCTTCTCTACCCTAGACAAAATTTCTAACTAGTTAGAACAAAATCAAAAAATATTTCTTTGGATGGGTTCTGAAGAAAATTTCAACTTTCCTCTCATCTCATGGAAAAAGGCTTGTCCCCCTAAAGGTATAGGAGACCTAGGTCTAAGGAGGATAAATAATATGAACAAATATCTTATGGATTAATAAGGCTATAAAGTTATAAAAATTAATAATAAATGGTCTAAGATCATAAAATCCAATTATTTAGAGTATAGGGAACGAGAGGGATTATTTTTTGAAGAAGACCCAGATAATGGTTCAGCTTTCTATAAAGTTATCCTTAATTGAAAAACATTCTCAAAAAAGGTTGCAAGTGGAATGTGGGAAATAGTAATAAAGTAAACTTTTTTGGATGATACATGGTTATATAATTACCTTATTTCTTTCATGTCCCCTTAGGATGCTATCAATCATGACTTTAAGGAGGAAGTAGGCATGAAAGTGAGTGAGTACTGAGAAGAAGCTAATAGATTGAGAAAGTGGAAATTTATTCATAAGGAGGGATTTAATGATCAGGCATCCTATCTCTTCCTAGATCTCAACTTATAACATCTACACATATTATCATGTTTTCAAAAGAATATGAACTCATCTAGTCTACTAATTCTAGTGGAGTCTTTTTGGTTAAATAAGTCTATTTGGTTACCTTGGAGCAAGAGGATTTCACTAAGGATTTGTTGAATATGTGGATTAAGAATCTCATTCCCAAGGTTAACATATTTTTATTTTTGGTATCCCAAAATAAAATTCTCATGGTGGATATCCTTGCTAAAAGGGGTCTCCCTATCTTAAATAGGTGTGTTTTTGTAAGTTTAATGTAGAATTAATCTCCCATTTATTCCTAAATTTCTCATTTACTTGTGTTATTCTAGACTTATTCATGTTGAAGTTTAACATCTCTTGGGTTAGATAAAACTCTATATGTGATCTTATCTTTAAATGGAAACCCCCGTTGGGATTTCCTTTATCTTTTCAATGAGACCTTACCATTCTACACATGTTTTAGGGAATCTATAAGTGTAGAAATTCTTACATTTTTTACAAGGCCCCTTTCCTCTATTCCCCCTCTAAAAGGAATTTTTAAGAGATAAAAGATAATTGGACCTCCTTCCCCTCTAATATCAAGGACCTTACACCTCCTCACCTATTCCCACTACTTGCATCCAATAAATTATTAATTCTTAAGCACATTTAGAACCAAAAGGTGGATAGATCTCTAGTTAAATAGATTACAATGTCTAGCCCATGG
Source organism: Torreya grandis (assembly GCA_037957365.1). Classification (NCBI taxonomy): domain Eukaryota; kingdom Viridiplantae; phylum Streptophyta; class Pinopsida; order Cupressales; family Taxaceae; genus Torreya; species Torreya grandis. Next base: position 509,072 of record JARHVA010004434.1, read on the forward strand.
TTTAATATAAATTTTTATGATGCTAAAAAAATAAACTGGGGACTATTTGGGGGTAGGAAGTATAAGGGATTTTGATGGAAATATTTTCACTGCTTATGAGATTATGTTAGGGTGTCAAAAAACAATGTCATTAAATCACCAATGACTCTTTAGGGAATAAAATTAGTTATCATCTTGGCCATTGAAGTCATCAAATTTAAACGCAACTCCACCAAAATCATCGTTTACCTAAAAGGAAAATTTAACCCCTCATGGACTAGTTTGAGTAAACTCGAGGATGTGAAAATACTTCTCCTCCAACTTAAGGACTACTCAATCAACCACACTTAAAAATAAGGTAATGAGGGAGAGGATAGAATGGTGAACATTAGGGTACACATTGCCTCCTTCCAGCATTGGTTAAAGGGTGATAAACTCCCAAAAAAAGACATAATGATTATTTAAAAGGAGAAGACTCCCTTATCATGTGTGGGATAATCATAAGAAACTTCCAAATGACATATCTCATCATGGATAAATCCTAAATCAAGTGAGAATACATTTATTTCTAGATAAAATAAATAAAATAAAAACATGGGAAGAAATATTATAGACACATCATTAAAAACCTTGCTTTTTAAAAAAAGGGTCACTTAGAATTTGAAAAATCATTCACATATAGTAAGCTTCTGGGAGATGTCAAAAATCCAAGTATTCAACCATGATAGATTTAAAATAGTTTATTATACTAAGGTTAAGAAATATTTGGAAGTATATAAAAACTAACCAAATGTGGGATAAAAAACTTCTTGGAAATTATTATGTTTCATGGCTCTTCCATCTCTAAATATTTCACTAAAGTGTGGAAGGACTGATTTGTTAAGATGAGAGGCCTTAGTGTCACCATCACCAAAGAGGTAATTAATTAAATTATAAGCATGAGTCATGATATTATTATGGAAATTAAGGATAATAAAAGGAAGTGTGATGTGGGTATTGTGAACATCCTCAAATTTAATGAGGTGGCATCTAATATTTTAGTATCATAATAAATGTAAAATCCACTCTAGGGTATGAGTTGTAGGTATGGGTTCAATAATCAGCTAGTAGAGTAATAGACTGAGCATGTAGGTTGATAACTAGGTGTGCATGAATATAACCTAAAATAAATTTAAGACCTATTTGAGTTTTATGGATGGACCTTATTCTAAAGTGGGTATATTTCAATGAAATAGACTCCTAAAAATATGGATAGGTAGGGTAGAATAAAAAGATATATGATTTAAGGAATGACCAATTTTTGGTTGGTTTACTTATTGGCATGTGTTTTAATGCCAATTTTTTAAAAATAATAATTTTTAAACACAAACATGAAAATATAGCAAGAAGATATAGGGGAGAATTGATATAGTAAACTCTAGGATCTCGACTAAAGGTTTCTACCATTATCTTTTTTGTTGCACACCCTTGTTCAATAGATTATAGCTTAGATCAAAGAGGTATCTAAGGTAAATATGGATCATACCTAGAAATATATATCAAATAAAATACTTTTACACACTTATATAATTGAAACAGTATTCCTAATTGCATAAAATCAATGATACTTATTAATTTTGAAATAACTATTACACATTAATTCTATGTATATCAATTATAACAAGAAGGAATCATACATATATTTTTCACATTTCAATATAATGAATCAAACAACCATGAAACTAAAACATAATTAATTACCCATAACTGGAATGAAGAAACATCAACATAGTTACATGCAAATAAAAGACTTCTTGTATTGATACTTTTACCATAACCTTTTTAAAAGAGGGATTTACATGTATATATAGATTTAATAAGGGGATACCTCATCCCTAAAAACCATGAAAAAATATATATTACATGTCTATAATTAGAACATAAGTTTTAGCTAATGAAAGGCTTATATGTATAACTAAAATTGATCATAACTATTCCTCCAAAATAGATTAACTCATATAGCATAATGCAACATGTGCATGCTTTAAAAAGTCTTTATTTTATTTTTACATGCATATTATATATAAAAATAATTTAGTTTCATATATGAACTATTCATGCAAAATTCACACAAAATTAGCCTCAAAAGACTAAGGTTTTGTTAAGGTTGATGGTTGCATGGTTGATCCCAAAGTAGTGCGATTAACAAGAGTGGTTGGTTGACTTGAAATGGATGGTGGGGATATAGATGCTTTTTATTTTCTTCCAAATCCTATTAATCTTTGAAACCAAGCCCATGCTAAAAATTGATGATGTCCATGTTTAAAATAGGTGGTTAATGCACCCTAATTACCTATGACATTAGTCATGCATGTTTAGCCTTGGAAGCCCTAAAATCCACCCAAAATATATCTATTTAAATAAGCTTATTCCTTATAAAATTTAGTTTTGATTCATTTTTTCCAATGCCATCCCTTGAAAACTTTTCTCAAAATTGGCAAAATCTTGTTAAAATAATTGGTCAAAACTATCTCTACTCATTAACTACCCTATAAAGTCTCTACCCTATGAAAGCTTTACCTCATTCAAAAATTTCAAAATTAGTTTCTCGTGCTCTATAATCTTTTTTTATTAAGGCCTCTCCACTAAAACCTAGTCTAGAACATCTTACACCTAGATTACAACCAAATTAAGGGCATTAGATTCCTCCAAACAACCAAATTGAGGGCATTATATGCTTCTAATGGTGTCATCATGTCTGAATTACTATAAAACATATTGGTTGTATATAGAATAAAAAAATTCAAATTGTTTTAATCTTCCTTTGAAGAGTTAAACAATTTATATGTTTTAATAATATAAAGAGATAATTCATCTCTCATTGAACTAATAATATCCAAGACATTATATATTTTAAGTGTCACATTTTAAACATCATTATCAATTTCTATAGGGACATGAAAAACATGTTATTTTTACCTTACTTTATATAGTTCTTGTTATAGCTCCTTCCTAGCATGTTTAATCCCCTCATGAAGCTCTATCAAATATTCTATTTTAGTCCTAAAGTAGGACTTGAAATATTCATTATAAGGGGACTCACCTAGCCTTTTGTTTTTCCTCTTCAATAGAGAGAAGACATCTTGTCTCTCCTCCAAAATTGTTCCCTTGCTAGAATCAACCTCAATATTCCTATTTTTGATCTAAATGGTCCTTTTATAGTTTTCAAAGATGAAACTAATTTATGTAAGTTTTTTTATTATTAGTGTGGGCCTTTGGGAGGCTTAGGATTCCAAGTCAACATCCCATTGAATAATTACCAACTAAGTGGATTAAATTAGTTGAGTGTCCTTAGTTATAGTTTCAAAAATAAGGGCCCCTAAATATTTCCTCAAAAATTCCACCTATAAGGGGTTGGGTAATGATGTCCAAATGATGTTAGACGAATCAATAAAACCAAACTAGGGCTTTAGATTAAATATGTACACTAGCCTTTTCTTTCTATATTTATTCATCAAAACAACAAAAGTGGACTAGGTAGAACTTGAGGAAAGTATTGGTAATCTAAATTGAGTGGAGGAAACATGTAACTAGGCACTGGCCACAACTCATTTGGTTTTATTTAAATGAGTTTTTTATTCTTAGGAGTAACAAGGGTAGTGGTAATTAGAGTGGAAACAATGAAAGTGGAGGAAATAGGGTTTGGGGGAACAAGCCCAACATTAGAAACAACTAGATATAACAAGACTTATTAATAATGCTAGAATACTAGAAATAATTAAGATGGAGGAAACCAAACTAGTGCTAAAAACACTAGAATCCAATGAAACAATAATAGTGGAACAAATAATAGAAATCATTAAGATGATATAAAAAACATGGATTGAGGAAATTTAAATATAAACATATTTACGTAACTTGCCACTCTCATGAATTGGTGTTTTTACTTTCAATCCCTTAAGATTTAAAACTTTGGCCTTTTGTAGGTCCTCATCCTCCTCTTCATCCTCAAGTTCCATTTACATGGATGCTTGTTTAGGGTTTTTGGTCTTTCTTGTAGTGGATATTTACTAATTGCCTATGTATAGGTTCCATGAACTCTATGATTTATCTTCTAACAAATTATGGTTTTACTAGTTGGTAGGGAAGTCTGATGAGTGGAAGAATGAGTAACATATATACTTGTGCTATTTGGACTTCAGGAAATAATAGTAAATTCTTATTCTACATTCTAATAATCAATATAAATTATCTCCTCTTATCCTTTGAGACCACCAATAGTAGATGTCAGTTCTTCCACCTATTTCTCTTATTTTACAAGCCTCATTAAAAGTCATGGTGTCTAAGATGATTCTTAATGTGATGCCCTAGAGACCATTGGTATTTCTTAAATACCCTGATCTTGCTTTATAGCTATTATAATAGGCGGGGGTGTTCAAGTTGGTCCTCCGTGACCTAATGGTCATTAGTGAGGCTTAGAATTCTAGAATTCCATTGCTACTCATCCACCTAGTTATGGAAGCCTAATAGATGATTTTTTAATTATTAAAATAGGTTATCTATAAATAATTATCAAGAGGTCCTCTATAAAACTATCAGCCTTCACTCTAGAAAATTAGCATCATCACTCACATTTAAAAATATGATGTCATGGTCATATGGTTTGGGTTGCTATGAGATACCCATGCATATGATATGGTTTTGGATTAGGCCATGAATATCCCAATCTCTATGTACTAGAGTCATTAGTGAATAGTACCTAGCCTTTCCAACCTCTTTGAAATGCTTCTAGTTTATATATCACATTATACCGATCATTAGATAAGAGCCATAGAATACACCTTTATTTTTCTTCTTATTCTTCATGGTTTTTTAGTATACCACCATACCAGGTAAGCAATTTATTTTTCATCCCATTTTTATGGGATAAAATTGGGGAGATGCAATTGGTCATCTATTTGTCTAATTACCATGATAACCATATAATCAACATAAAGCTAGTAATCTCCATTTGGATCATGTCTCTTGTTAATACTTTCCAATACCTTGAGTAGGGGATATTAATGAATTTTCATACATACTTGTGGATATATATTTTAAGAAATTATGAATATGTTCCTTGTATATGCATAGATGTGTAAAAGGAGAAGTCATATACCATATTCTTAATACAATATAGGGTAGGGCTAAAAAGTGATCCATTTTGCATATATATGTTACCTATGACTACATCCAATAGATATGACTTCATATATAAATGGTTTCCCATGGGCCTCTTATCTTTATTAAAAATTTGTTCACATAGACTTTCACTAATTATCCCCCCTATGTTAAGGTCAGATCATAAGTCATTATTAAATCTAGTAATGGTACCCATTCTAGATGAAGAGAATGCATGCTAGGATAACCATATAATATATTGAGTAATGTCATTATGATGGAGATGCCCATCCTAAACCTAGTGATAGGGATTAGATCCATATCCTTGAGAGTGACCACCTCTCTTGCGATGATCCATTTCTCTAAATAATTCTCAATTGTGGAGGTTTTATTCCACATTTGTACCTATAATCCATTGAAAGTAGCATAAATAATTGTAAGTTGTAAATACCTTTGGAAGGAGTCTCATAAAATTTAAGTGAAAAATATATTGCATTCCATATGATGTAGAAACCACCACTAGTTACCTTACCTACAAAGAATAGGTCTCATAATAAGTAAATACAAGGCATGACCTTAGATTTGGATGTTGAAAAATGTAGTCTCTAATGTTTTAATGTCATCAAGTACAACACTAGTTTCTTCTGCATAGATGTTAAGCTTTATTTCTATGAATGTGTGTCTATATCCTCAACTACATCTAAAGAAACTAAGTAATTGGCATAATCATTATTGAATACAATATAATCAAAGATAGTGTCTATGTACTCTATCAAATCCTTGATTGAGAATTTATAGGGTGGTAACATCCTCATGAATACTTTGGATGAGGAATTCATTGTATCCTAGTCTATTTGTGTAATTTTAGTCTTTAGTTTAACTACTTGCTTGTTCTTTAGAAGTAACTCACAACTGAATGCAAGTAACAAGGGCTTCAAATTACCTTTGTATTAAAGTCCACTCAAGTTTGTTAGTAATCAATAAGCTTTATGTCTCATTATAATTTGATAATATATCTTAGAGTATAATAATTTAATTTTAATTCATGTGCCATTAATGTATAACATATCCAAGTTTATTTTCCTCATTTAACTCAAATTCTACCATTCATTTTATTGGGTATACCACATAATATTTTATACGCATTTAAAGGAATGCCATGTTGATTACTTGGATAAGTGTCATCTTGTCACTACCTTCATGTAATACTAACTATGCCATGTAGTCTACCTTTAGATATCAAGTGTTGGGTTTGGTATTTAAAACTAATTCATGAACAAAAGTTACAAAATCCAATTCATGTGAGAAAAAACTAAAAATAAAAAAATTCATGAACATAACTTTCAAACACTTTTACCAAAGACCAAATCATTCATAAAAATACCAAAGCATAAATTTTGAAAAAAACATGTGAAATGGAAAGTTTACAAAGTGTGACAATTTTGAACATAACTTAAAAAGACTCAAAATATGTGAAGGCAAAGTTATAACAAAAAATATGAAAAACCTAAAACTTTATAATCACTATGCATGCTCTCAAAACTTGTGTCTATGCAAAACTCTTTAAAATTATTAATAAGATAGTATAAATAAACTAAACACATGAAAATTTCCCCTTGTATTTATACTAAACAATGAAGTTAGGTGCACATATAAATTTCTATGAAGGAATATTTTCAAAATAGACCTAGGATTTTTAGAATATAGTGGATCCTTATTCGAAAGAGAAAAACTAGAGAATGGGGGTATATTGAATACAAAAAATTGTGACTCATAGGGGGAATACTCTTGAGTATTCAAGAACCTAAAACTTTTGGTTAGTAATTTGAAATCAAACATGAGCCATTTCAAAAGAGAATAATTAAATTAGAAACGTGAAAGATAATACAAATAATTACATACAACATACTTTCCTTACTCATACCCTAGATATGTGTGTGATAAATTAATTTTCCTTTTACCCTTGTTGCGATGATTTTATCAAAGACTTGGTATAGCTATATATTTTATTCTATTAGTTTTGAAAATATATTTAAAACTAGGGAAGTTTGGGCATTGATCTATCACCATCCAAGTGTCCATAGCCCCAACAAATATACCTTTGGTTCCTCCTCTTTTATCCTCTTGTAATCTTGTAGGATGTTTGATACATTGATCTTATTTCATCATGTGAGTCTTTGATCACTTGTAGGTTTTATTTAGGATCATTGATCACTCTCTTAGGATGCATTGGTCTTCATTTTAATTTTTTTAAGAATATGGTTGGAAGAAGAAGAGTAGAAATCACAATTAGCTAGTGTATGTGAGGGCATAATTTTACAATATTTTACCTGCTAGCTACATCTATATCAATGGTTATTACCTTCAAAAAGTGTTAACATAAGAAGTGCATCTGATCCAGTGAAAATAATAAAACTTTCTAAATTTTTATGGAGTAATTAGACTAGTTTTTATATCCCTAATATAAGTATTCATTGGTAATATAACCATGATTAATGTTTTATTACATATTTAAATTTTGAAGATCTCAGAGATAAGGGTGTAAAACTTGTAAATAGATTGATTTGTGTACTCTATGTTATGTCCTTCACATACTAGTTATTTATTTTTGAACCTTCCTTATGGATTTGAATTTCAGCCTCAAACACAGACAAGAAGTCAAGTGGATTTGGGAAGTACTTTAGTATGCTAGGAGAAGTCAATCACATTATCACAAAACAATAAAAACATCTAACTAGAAAACATGGAACTAAACTAAGGAAAGAGAAATGCTAAAAACAAGAAATGCTAACCTCAAAAATAGGAAAAATAACTATGAAAGTAATAAATATATTTTACTCCTACCTCTACCACAACACTTGTTGTTACTCAGGGACATCTCTAGATGGTACATCCATGAATTAGTGCTTCAAAAACTATCCATTGATTTGATATGTCAACTCGTTACCTTGGAGGTCCCTCAAATAGAAATCATTATTACATAGGATCTATGAAATATGGTAAGGTCTAATACATAGTGGAGTAAACTTGTCATATTTTCCTTTCTTCTCATGGGATTGGTCCCATAGAAGCACCATGTTAGATATTCTAAATGGTTTAAATTGTTTTATTTTATCAAACCACCTTTTGAATACATTCTAATATTTACTAAAATTATAGAAAGCTTTAGTCCTTAAATCCTCCATATCTATTTTATCCAATAATCAAGATTCCACTTTTTCACTTGGTTACATGTACTCTTACATAAATTGATACATTGGAAATTTCATCATGATTAAGTAAAATGGATGTCATCCATATACTAACAAGTAATTTAATATTTCGAGGGCCTATTTTTATCTTGTTTGATCAACCCATATTGTATATTTTATTAAATGCTTCCACTCTCTAGGTTTATCTATTATTAAATTTTTAATGGCATCAATCAAGTTCTTATTTATCAATTCAACTAATTCATTTATATGTGGGTAATGCTTGGAATATGACCTAATGGTGATTCAATTATCATGGGATCATTTAGTGAGTTTAGCTAATTATAATTTTAGCCAATTATTATAAACCAAGGAAATGTGGGTACCAAATCTAGTTGTGATGATTTCATCCAAAAAATTGATTACATATTGTGTTTTATAATGTTTTATAGCCACTACTTTAGTCCATATATTGTAATAATTTATGGCAGTGAGTACAAATTTATGGCTAATAAATAAATGGAGTTAATGACTCTGATGAAATCTAATCCCAATTGAGCAAATGGTCTTTCTTCAATAATAGGTTATAATGACATTATTTCATGTACTTATCTTTTTTCCAAGACCTAAAATTTATGGTATGTTCTTACATTAACATGTGTGTCTTTAAAGATTATTGGCCAATAATAGGCCTTTCTAAGGATCTTATGGGTTATGGTGTTTCCATGTGGATGACCATTGCCTATGTTCTAATGTAAGTTATAAAGAATTTCTTGAGTTTTTTATTATGATACACATCTTAGGTAGACACTTTCATAATTTATTCTATACAAAATCTCCATAGTGAGTATCTTTGATCCTCAAATCTCTCCTTTATTCTCTATTGATTTATAGGGAATAAGTACCTATGAGTAAGCATTTAATGGTTTCATTATACCAATCTCCTATAGATAGATGGGTTTTGTAAACATCCTCAATGGTAATTCATGGGTAAGGCTCAGTTTTAATTTGAATTATGCCATATCCTTTAACTATTTTTACATGCTTGATTTCTATGTCAAACTCCTAAAATTTTACCATCCATTTACCATTGCATTCTCCAAATTTGTTCTACCCCAAAGTGAGCATGATAGTAGGGTCTGATATAATGGTGATGGTGTTATTCCTTAAGATGTAGTGTCAAAATTTATTTATCACTTTGACAATGGAAAATAATTATTTATCTATCATGGAATATTTAATCTCTAATTATTTTAAATTTGTGATCATAAATTCAATAATATGCTCACTCTCATTCTTCTTTTAAGTTATCACAGTGGAAATTGTATGTTCTGAAGTAAATGAATACAAGAATAAATCTTTAGTGAAGTCTAGGATTATTAGTATTAGGGCCTAATATATTGATTTTTTGATGTCTTGAAAAGACTTTAGAGCCTCTTATGTCCACTCTACATTAACATATTATATGATCATTATATTCAGAGGTCTAACAATTACTACAAAGACTGGGATAAACTTCCTCACAAAAATTATCTTTCCAAATAAAGAATTGAGCTCCTTGTTGTTTGGGAATGTAATATTTAAAATCCGCTAAACTCAATTTGGGTTAATTATAATTCATTATTTGGTGATAATGTGTCCTAATAACTTTCCCTCAATAACATAAAATATGTTCTTATTAGGGTTTAACAAGATGTCAAACCTTCTACATCTTTGAAATATTGACTATCGATGGCCTATGTGATCAATTATGTTATTTGAGAAAATATTTAGGTCATCCATGTAAATTATTATGAATTTACCTATAATCCCTTGGAATGCATGGTCTATTGCTTACTGAAAGGTAGCTCCTATGTTCATTAGGCCAAAAGGCATCCTCTTATACACATTAATACCCCAATTTGTGGTAAATGTAGTCTTCATTATGTCTTTGGATTCAACCAGTACCTAGTTATATCCTAAAAAATACATTCAAGAAGGACATAATTCTAAAACCACCTACTATCCATATCACCTCATCTGAGGAAGGTAAAAGGTAGTTGTCTTTCTCATAAGCCTTATTCAGGTTCTATAAATCAACACATAGCCTAATTTTATAATTATTCTTCCTAAGTAGAACCAAGTTGGAAACCCGTGTATAATGTCTAATATGGAAATATGATGTTTTCACTTAAAAAATTTTACACTTACTTATAAATGAGAGGCTCAATGATAGGATTGACCAGACTCTATTTTTACATGAACATCTTATGGTCTAGATTTAGTGGGATTATATGGGTGATGAACCTTGGGTTAAAAAAATTTAGGTATTCATACATCCATGTAATTACATATTTATATTGGGCGATTAAATCCTTTACCATTTATCTTTCTTATAGTGTATATCTAAGGATAATTTTAACATATCATGGATCACACCATAAATTATCCCTATTGAATTTAGATTCATTTACTTTAGGCTACCCTTATTTATATGCTTGGGGATATAGATCAAACACCATTTAAAAATAAACCATTACTAAATTCACATGATTTTATATCAACTAAATGACTCCTCTTTCTCCTAATTCCTCCTAGCATATATAAATGATCTCCTTATCGTCAATTATTTCAGACTCAAATTATCCAAAATTAGTCAAGAATTTGATGACCTTTTGGTCATCATCAAAGACATGGAAATTTTACACATTATTAATAATATATTTTCAAGGTATTATATCCATAAAAAAACATTACACTTTGGACTATAATAATCATGCTAAGTTGGTAACTAAAGCAACCAGTGAATTAGTATCCTAATTTTAATCTCTAGGAACAACCACTATATTGAAGGCCTCAAAAGACTCAATCAAATCTTAGACTCTATTTTTTACCTATTAAAAGATGATATATTTCATTGGTATTTGTTCCTAACCTGATTAAATACCAGTTTTGAATATCCATATATCAGTAATTACTTGCCATTATTTTTGAGAGAAAACTATAATCCTAGAATTAATGCCTTGTATGTTGCTATATTTTTGGTGTACAGGAACTATAAATTGTGTCACTAGGAAATTATTACATTATGTATCATATAATTAAACATAAATGTCCAATCCTTTTTTGGATCTTTCACTATCAAAATGGAGAGTCCATAATTGGGAAGGTCCCTAGACTTTTAGTTCCTTCACCTCATACTTTTTGGTAAACGTATAAATTACAAGGTTAATAAATTTATAAATTACCTATTCATTACTATTATGGTACTATATTATGGATTTATTCATTAATTTTCCATAAAAAATTTTAATTAGGTTTTAAATACCTCTCCATGACAAACAAATATGAGAGAAATATGTTGCTACATACCCATTCAATGTCTTTGACTAGTCTTTACCCAGGATGAGTTTTTATCCCTCTAAGATATATACCATAAGTATGTTAGTATTAATCTACACACATGTATTATATTCCACTTGAATGAATACATCCTCTAATTCTCCAACTATAATAACCACTATTCTGTCTAGATATGAAACCATCCTCTTAGATGGTCTTGTAGTCAATCCATGATTTTGATAAATAGAAGTTAGCATCATAGTAGACAGAGCTCAAGAATCAAATAAGAAATTGTGAGTATTATTTCCAAATAATCTAATAGTTAATAATAAATGAGTAACTTTTGGCTTACTCTTGTATATGGCATTTTTACAAGAAACCTTTATCTTATCTATAGTAGACTTTCTTGTGATAGACCTTCATAGGAGCTCCTTTTATTTAGTGATCTAATCCAATTCATGGAGATTGATGTTTTATCTAATATTATTCATATATTCAAAAAAAAATTATCCTCCTTTTCTCTAAAACTCCTTACTTTGGGGCTAATAATTCCCTTTTTGGGGGAGTGGATTATTATTAGCCTTCAGATTTAGTGGAATAGTGGTATTGTTTGGAGGAGTAAACATTGTGAAGGGGTGATTTTTACTCATATTATTATTTATTTTTTGGTAATAAGTCATTTAACTCATCATTATTATCCTCCCATACATTTTAATCCTCATTTGTGGAAGGAAACTTGTGACTTTCAAAATACATAGTGGTGTTTGAAGAAATAGATTCATGGGGTAAATCTGGTGGGTTATTCATCAAATCTTGAATCACCATCTCCCTTTGAAATATTTAAAATGTTTTAAAAAATTCAACACATTAAATTTCACAATTTTGTGATGTATTATTAACTCTACTCTAATTGGGCAAATTTTGCTCCACTATAGTGATTTCTATAAACTTATTGGGTTGTTGTTGTTCTTCATGATATACTGGCCAATTAAAAAGTCTATTATATATTTGAAACTCAAAATTCTAATTATTATTATGATAATTATAATTAACCACCTTATTATACATTATCAATAAGTCATTTCTCAATTTTTATACCATTCTCTATATATAATCTAATTCTACTTTGGTAGAATCCACACCCTAGGCAACTATAGTATTAGATGGGATTGAATATTGGTTATGTTGATGACCATTCATCTATACATGATTGTTTATATAACCATGATTATAATTTGGTATTATATACATTAGAGGAGGTAACAAAAATAACTTATCCTATTTGAATACATGAAAATTTAGATTCACATGAGGTACTTGATTTAATTCTAGGAAACTGGGATTGATGTTAGTGGTACTTGGTACACAATGACTAAGATGCCTATCAATATTGATAGATTATTCATATTATAATGATAGAGTTTTTTTTATCAATATTTATTCATATAAACATTTCATTAATTGGATCTAAGTCATTCTTATACATCTCTAATGCTAGATCTTATTCTAGTTTGTATGTTAGACTTAGTTAGGTGTATATATTTTGAAATTTTGCATTAAAATACTAAATTGTTTGATTAATATCCCTCTTCATACTAGTGAAATTTTGATACACAAAACTAGGGATAGTAGCCTATCCAAATTAAGTAAGAAAAATTATTGGACATGCATTCCAAGAAGTAATTGATTTATCTTGTAGATTGAGGTACCAGTCATAGACAACATCCTATAATATTAACAAGAAAATCCTACAAGAAAAATATTCATCAGTGACATTCATTAACCTCAATTTAGCCTTGAAAGACTTGATTTATTAATCTATCATTATTCATATTGAAGGGGATAAATAAGGTAGATACTTATCTAGATTCTTTGTTAAATTATGTGCATCCCCTAGGAAGGCAATAACAAATCTGGAAAACCAAGGGAGTTGAGCCATACGATGATTAATATGGTGTATATTTTTGAATAAATAACATTTCATATCTTGAGGAACCATAGGAAATACCAATATAGATATGGGCCTTTGATGTACTAAAAAAGGTGAAACCAAAATACTACTTGGGGACCTAGAGCTAGTAATTTTCTTAGGTGTCTCCAATGCAATACAAACTTAGGGAATAACATCACACTAAGGAATGCACATAAGTGGCCCTACTATCACATAACTACTTTGTTGATCTGTGTCTTGTGCACATCCCCTAATTTAACAAGTTAACCTCTAACATCTTAGGATCTTAGTGGAGGTAAACTCCAATCTAGGGCACAAGTTGTAGGTATGGGTTAAACAACCAAGTGATGGAACATTAGATTGAGAATGTAGGAATTTAATTAGGTTTTCATGAATATAACCTAAAATAAAATTAAAACCTAGTTGAGTTGTATAGATGGACCTTATTCTAAAGTGGGTAGATTTCAATCAAATAAATTTTAAAAATATGGAAAGGTAGGATAAAAAAAAAACCTCTATGATTAAAAGAATGATAATTTTATAGTTGGTATCTTTATGTACAAGTGTATTAATACCAATTTGTGTAGCTAATTTCTATTACACACTCACATGCAATCACCACAAGAGGATCTAGGGAAGAACTTATATATTAATCTTTGGGAACTCAACTAAAGGTTTTTAATGTTAGAGTTACTATTACACACCCTTATTCAACATATTATAGTTTGGATCAGATGGGTATCCAAGGTAGCTATGGATCAAACCTAGAAGGTTGTATCAAACAAAACACTTCTACACACTATGATAATTGAAACAATCTACCTAATTACATAAAATAAATGATACTTGTTAATTGTCTAATAGTTATTGAACATATTAAATAAACATATATCAATAATAACAAGAAGGAATAATCCATATATTTTGCACATTTAAATTATTTGAATCAAGCAACCAATAAAATAAGACACAACTAATTACATAAAATTGGAATGGATAAACATTGACATAGCTTCATGATAATCAAAAGACTTATTTCTATATTTATAAATTTCCCACAACCCTTTGAAAATAATTATTTACATGTATATATAGATATATGGATGGGTCACCTCATCCCTTAAATCCATGAAAAATTATGAGTTACATTTCTATAATCATAACATGAGTTATAATTGATTGAAGGTCTATATTTACAACTATAGTTGAGAACAACTATATTTCAAAAATAAATTAACTCATATAGTGAAATGTAATGTGTGCATGTTTTAAAAAATATTTATTTTAATATTATATTCATATGACATATAAATAGACTTTAGTTTCATCTATCAACTATTACTGCAAAATTCATAGAAAATTGGCCTTAAAAGACTAATGTTTTTCTGAGGCTGATTGTTGCATAGTTGATCCCAAAGTAGTAGGAGGAATAGTAGTCAGTTGAGTCAAACTAGATGGTGGGGCCATATACACCTTTTTATTTGCTTCTAACTTCTAGTAATGTTTGAAACATAACCCATGCTAAAACTTGATTATGTCCATGTTTAAAAGAGGTGGTCAATACAGCACACTAACCTATGCTATTAATCATGCATGTTGAACCTTGGTGGATCTGAAATCCACCCAAAAAATTTCTATTTTTAGGTGCTTATTCCTTACACAATTGAGTTTTAATTAAATTTATTCCAATTCCAACCCTTGATTACTTTTCTTGAAATTAGAAAAATATTGTTGAAGCAACTAGTCAAAACTAGCTCTACTTATTAACTACCCTATAGAATCTCTATCCTGGGAAAGCTTTAGCTCATCCAAAAATTATAAAATTAGTTTCTCATGCTCTTAAATGTTTGGTATTAATGCCTAGAAACTTGAAACCTATTTCCAAGGCTATTGCATTTATATGACAACCAATTGAGAGTATTATATACCTCTAATGGTTTCATCAAGTTCAAATGGCTATAAGCCTTATTAGTTGTATACAAAATAATAAATTTTATTTTTTTCAACTTCCTTCAAATAATTAAATGATTTTGATGTTTTAATAATATGAGGACCTAATTTAGCTCTCATTTAACTAATAGCATCCAGGACATTGTATAATGTAAATGTTACATTATGAACATCATTTTTAATTTATGTAGGGACATGAATAACCTATTGTTGTTCCCTTATTTATTCTAACTCTTGTTCTAGGTCCCTCTTGGTCTATTTAGTCTCATTGTGAATCTCTATCAAATCTTATTTTTGAGTCCTAAAATAGGAATTTAAATACTCATTTTAGGGGCAATAACTTAGCCTTATGTTATTCTTATTCAATAAATAGAGGACATCATAACTCTCTGTTGGGGCCAACATACCCCTAATTTTGAAAATTGGGGCCCTTGAGATGTTTTGGAACCTTGTTATTAAAAGAATTATTGTTTCCCTTCGTTTTTTAGGAATTTTAAGGTCGTCCATTATAATAGGGTACCATATTTGTTTGTAATTAAGTTTTAGTTTACATAATTTTATTAATGGTTTACCCTAGTTATGAAAAATGTAGGTTCCATGGAGAAGGCACTAGTATGTACTTATCAACAATTCACCACTTGATTTTAGGCTAGTTTTCACTAACCTTTAATCTACATAAATTAAATCTTGGACCCTCTTAAAAAAAACCCCAAGTCTAAAACACTTTTATTTGAATTTAAATTTTGGTAGGAGTAATTTAGAGGGAACACTTTATCCTACATTAGACCTAAGTATAATTTAATATTAAGGCTTGGTCATGTTTATTAACATGACCAAACCTTAATACAAAATTATACCTATGTCATTACATCTTCCCATTTTAACACCCTAGCTAAATTTAACCACATATTGAAATGGTTTTGCAAGGTCCCTTTTTGTTTCCTAACCAAGCCCATTTTATTAATGCTTAGCTTGAGTTTTAATCCTAAGGGCCCCTTCATGTTTATTAACACAAATTGACACTATAGTTAAAACTTTGGTCTAAATCCTTATTAATATTGGGTCTTAACATAACCTTCATGCTTGATTTTAAATATAATGATCCTCGATTCATCACAATATCCAATCCAATGGAGTAAAAAATGTCCCATCATTGATATAAAATTAAGGCACCTTAAAAAGATCTATGATCTTTGCTTCACCATAGGATCTGATCTAATGGCTTGAGGTGAAGATTAAAAAGTCAAATCCCCATGAAGATTCCAAGTGGAAATCATTCACACCAATATTTGCGGGTAGAGGGTCCCACTTATTAAATTCAAGTAATAGCATGTGACTACTTATAGCATCATACAATGGTCCTCACTTCTCAAGATATGATAGAGCATGTTAAATCCAAGATACTTGGAAAATATATGAGGATGACACATGGAACCTTCAATGCAACCACATGAACTTCATGGATTTAAAATGGACACTTTCACCCACGCCATTTGATGACCATGAGGATGTCTATGATGTTAGTGAAACCATCAATTTTAACATAATCTAATATTTTGCATAGATAAAAGGGGGACATGTTTAAATATTTTAACGAGATTCCTTTTGATATTTTGATGAAATCCTTAGCATAAATGGATTTATCCTAAAGTTATACATGTTTATTAGTATGAAATGAACTTAAGATTACACATTTAGCCTAAGTCATAAATTTACATGATCCATGGAATTAACTTAAACTCCATGAATTTTGTAGGATCCTGTGACTCTCACCTAATTGTACAAGCATGGTCCAATAGTGTGAGATCTTTGGGTGGAACCTAGGAGACTCGAGGGCTCGACACATAGAATGAGATAGAGTATATGAAATCAATGGGTACGAGAATATGCCGAGTGGCATAACCATGGAACTTGGCTCTTATAGCAACCAATAAAGTGAGAGACCTAAGATTATGATAAATGGTTTATGTTAAAACCTTAGATCTAATATAATGAAGTGAAACCCAAAGGCATAATTTAAAGGCCAACGGTTAGTTTTCCTTGAAGTAATTATTAAAATGCCATGAAAAGATGCTAAATGAATGCCACATAAGATAAACATATGAAAAAGATGAAAAAACATAGATTGTATCCATATTGGAATACAAAGGTATAAAATCACAAGTCTTAATTAGATAAAAGACACAAATGAACCCAGGGATAAATCACTTCTACCATTAATGTCCAATAAACTTCAAACATAGAACAAAGCATTGAAATTGTGATCAGTTAGACCTTAGTTTAGCCAAAGCATTCCCAAGTATAAAGAAAACAATTCAAATATCTCTATGAAATTAGTGCTACAAAATCTAAAAGTTTAGGAAATAATGGAAATGGGAAGGCAATAATGGAGGGAATAAATAGAGCTTTACATGTCTACAGACCATCTAGGTCAAATTTTCAAGGACACAAAATTGAACACTGTAGCATTGAACAATGGGTGTAAGAATTGGTCTGAGCTCTTCTTCACCATAAAAGAGATGTAACCCCTCACTTATAATGAAAGGATAATTGAAGTAGTCAACACTAAATACTAGGACATGGTCAATGTGTAATTAGTTGGCCTTCATCTTGTAATTGCTAAACCTAAGGTACTTCATTATATTGATGTATTTACTCCACTTTTTATTGACTATAAAATAGATGATGACTAGATTGTCAATGATAAAAAATATAGAAGGATTGCTTATGTTTCCCCTATAGCCTTTAAGGGTTACTACAAACTCCCATAGTCTCATGTTGATTTGCCCTCAATCAAGAATTAGACCACCTAGAATGACCTTGACAGTATCCTTAGACCATGGCTCAACCAAGGAAATCATGTATTCAAATATTACCAAGGAAGGATTACAATTTACCAAATTAGAGAAGGAATTAGGGTTGTCATGACCTTACTAAATAGGATTTATGGGGCTTCTATAACCACCTATGTTGACCCCACTTAGGTCTCTTATGTGTATTTATTGATAGATCAACAACTCACCCCTCTTATTAAAGACATGATAAGTATCCATTCAGGTTGCCAATTAGTAGAAATTAAAAGGAAGACTAGCAAGAAATTATTTATGATGTCTTATTTACTTGATGCCTTACTTGCTTCCACCTAATTCCCTAACATCAAAAATTGGTCTTCCAATGGTAGAATCACTATCTCCCATCATTATTCCAAGATGAATATTTTTGAATATAGGAACCATATGAAATTAATTTGTGATTACATTTATCCCACTTTGATTAAGGCTATAACTAGAGCCCTTATGCCTAAGATGTACCCCTCGATCAAAAGGTATGTGGAGATGATGGGGGATGTATGGTATTATCCTAATTACACTATAATTAGAATTGAGGGACCATGCCCCCACCATACAAGTTGCTTGTATGTGTGCCAAACAATATATCTGAGCAAAAATCACCTTTCAAATCATCAATGGAATTGACGAGTTATGCAAGGAAAATAAGAAATGTCTCCTCAACCCATTTCCCCTGATAATTAGAAGGAATACATTGCAAGACTAGAAGAAAGTAGACATCATGTCTAGGTAGAGAGAAGTTTTTATCTTCTAAATAAATAAATTAAGGATGTGGGATCCTAAAGGGGTAGTGAGGAACCATTTTAAAGAAAATAAATTACCTAAGCTAGTATATGAACAGTAGTTTGGGGTCTACAACCATTTATACACCAAGGCAAGTAGCTTTGAAGAAGTGCTAGCTAGACTCAAGGAATGCAATGCCAAATTGGGACATAGACTAAAAAATGAAAGAAAACCAATATAATACATTTGTCAAGTGTATCCTATATAGTATCATTTACTTCCTTCCACCTCTAGAGCACCTCATCCACCTCCTCAAATAAAATTGCCATAACCTCAGGACCCTGGTAAAAACCAATTAGAAGATAGGCTAGGTGAGGTAGCCTCATCTTTAGGACCCACATAAAAATAATAATCTATGGTGGAATGTGTGGACATGGTGGATATTTAGCCATATGAAATAATTGAAGGTTTTTTCAAAGTTTTTGTAGAAACCTATGGTTTAAATGGAGAGGAAATAGATGAAGACATTGGCATCCTACCAAGACAAATTATAAGAATCCATGAATAGATGGATGAGATTGAAAAGGATAACGGAAAATAACATGCGCTAGATGTAGTTCCAACCAAAAATTAGAGGAAGAGGAAGATAGAGTTAGCCCTTATCCCTACAAAATACAAGAAACTAAAACTTTCATTTGTCCACCTAGCCCAACACATAAATTTATTTAGTGATGAGTTCCTTAAATAGGGGTCAGTTATATCAAATTGTTTCATTTATGGGAAACTCTAAAAGATTCTGTCTGTGGCCCATTCATGGGCATTAACATAAAATATCAATATTAGTGTGCATGAGGACCTTTAATCATCGATAATTGAAATGATGAAAGAACAACAAGAAAGAAGACTAGTGGAATTAAAATGGGTTGGTGGTAAGAAAATGGATGCTCCAAGAGAATCTAATAGCACAAAATTGAAAATTATAGAAACCAACAAGTTCATAGATCCCACTACTATATTTTATTTTAATCTAGACATGTTAGGGATAGAAAATATTACCACTAGAAAATTTGTGGTGGATATAGAAGTGTTTACCTTCCAAAAGGTGGAGCCATTTTATGGGCATAAATCTAGTGGGAGGACAAAAATTGGTAGAGCATCCCATTCACCAGGAATATGTGGATATCTTCATTGGGGATCACTCAGTATAGGCCATAGTAGGAATTTGATGGATGAAATAAAGGATTGACAAATTGGAAAAGGAAAATCAGAACTTAGAAACCCAAGCCATCCTCTCTATGCTTAATAATATGATAAAATGTTGAGTGAATCATTATTTGACATGTTTTAAGCCTTGAAATCCATGAAAATTAGGTAGAGTGCCTTGACACAATAATATGAAGTAACCAAATCCTTTGTCATCTAATGGAAAGCTTTAGAAAATTAAATAGCTAAGCTCATCAACGTGCAAGTAAGATGATAAATCCTAGGATTCAAAACTATTAGCCTGGGACACTTGAGTGTAGTCCTAGGAATTATTGTGGATAAAGTATAGGAGTTGAGAATATGCCACAATAATGTTAGGAAAATTGTGAAGGAATATGAGAGTTTAATAAATAGAATTGAAAAACTCCTAGGAATCATGCTAGTAGAGCCTTCACAACCCATTTCCATTAGGTTAATGGATGATTAAGATTTCAAATATAGATCTAATGAAACCATTTAAGAGATTAAAGGAAGGATCCAAGTCCAATCTAGTATTGAGAATCACAAGATCATATACATCACATTCAATTTAGGGGAGTGAAATACAAAAGCTAAAAACATCAAGGAAGTCGCATCTAAAAATGATAAAGAATTTAATGAGCTAGTAGACTAGGAAAATGGATGTTTAATATAGTCTATAGTAGATTTAGTCTTGATCAATGAACATCACACTAAGGTCAAGAACATCATCCAAAAAATGTGGCTAGAGGGCCCGCCATCAACTTAATAGAATATTCTATTAGCTTTTAATTTTATATGCATTTGTAAAATAGAATATTTTATTGTATAAATATATGCTATTTTGTTAGCATATATATCTCTAGGTTATTCCAATGTATAAGGTCATATGTATTATATAATATTCATGAAAGGACAAATATCTTAATTTTCCACATATGTATCTTGAAAACTGACCAGTACACTGCTTATTCTCCATATAAATAGGTAGTGTTACCATTTTGTAAGAGAGATTTTTGAGAAAAAAATGTATTCTTGAAATAGTTAATATAGCTAAAGAATTCTGAAAAGTTTATCTATATGGTTATGTTAAGGGTTACAAGCTTTTTCCTCAATTGCTTGTCTAGATCTCAAATTTGAATGGTTTCTTTGAATCTTGAATTGCATTCTTGTTACAGGGTTGTTAATCTATGCTATGTTAGATTGGTTGAAAAGATCATAAGTTGATTCACTTTAATTTGTTCTACTTCAAAGATGTGCATTAGCTATCTAGGTGTAGTAGAAAAACATTAAATCATACTTAGTTCTTACTTGTATTTTTAATTTATCCTTAGAAGTTTGTCTGTTTTGTATTAAAAATTGAGAATCAACTATTTTGTATTACATATTAGTTTAAATGCATGTTTAGTTAATTAAAACTTTGTCATGGTGGTTGAGATAAAGATTAGCAATCACGTTTGTTTCCTTTCTACCTTACTCTTGTCTTTTACTCCTTTTTTTAAAAACTAACTCACTGTAGCTTATATCTCAATGCCAAATATTCACTTAGATTAGTGTAGCTTTAAGCTTTGGTCAAATTTCATAAAAAATCACAATGTCTTGGATCAAGGTGGCTCCCAACCACCAAATCATATAAATTTTATGGAATAGTCTATTTTACTTTGCTACTATTTCACCATAGGCACTAAAAGTGCCAAATACCTACAACTCATGCTCCAGATTCTTAAGATCCTAAAATGAGAAGTGTTCTCTAGACATTGAGAGCACCTATGGTACACTTAGGGGAATTAATAGGAGCAGCTCTACTAGCACTAGAAGGAGGGCCTTGTCAATTTTGGAGTTAATTGATCAAAGGTTGATGTCATCTTTACAATTTTTAGTGGATATTTTGTTCAAAGTGTAAATATCATTGGTCTTGGGAGTTTTTGACCCATCTTTATTATAATTGAGGCAAATATCATAGTTCTTTGATAGATTATTTCTCGATTTTGGTAAATATAGCTTTTTATTTGAAAATATATAGTAATTGAGATTAGGATAGCTTATTTTATTCAAATATCAAGCAATATCCTATAGGTTTTGATTCATTTTTGGCTCAAACCTATAAATATTAACTATATTTACATAATAGGATACATCTTCAATCTATCTTAGTTGAAATTTGATGTCCTTTATTATTCTTTACATAAATCTTTACAATATAATCTTAGTGTACATATTTAGTCCTTGCTAACTTAATACATCATATTTCAAATAATATTTTGAGTCTTCAAGTTGGAACTACCTAGACTTTACACTAAATCACACTCAGAAATAAGGGAACCTTTACTCAAGCTACAAAGTCATAAGAAAACCAGATGTGATAAAGGTAGAAGAAGACTTTCCAAGTGTTTACCCACTTTTCATATTCAAGGTAACCCCACATTTAGACCACATCTAGGTATGGCTTGGTTAGGAATCTCCCCTATTAATGTGAAAGGTGTAGTCCATGATTTACCATGCAATCCTAAGAAGTATCTATCCATATTTAGTCCATCTAGTGTTGTAAATATAGAAGAACATGTTAAGTCTTCCAAAGTTGCTTTAAGATTATTAAATGCCATACATGAGGATGTATCATGTAGTCTATTTCCATTTACATTCAAATATGTATCATATGAATGGTTCCTCAATTTTCTTGATGATTACATTACCTATTTGAATGATTTCAACTCCCTTTTTATTGACTAATTTGACAAGATTATTAATCCTTCTATTAGTTATCATCAATTTACAACCATCAAGAGGGATGCTAGTGAGCGTATAAGATATTTCAATGTCAAATTATAGATGATGTATAGGAGGACCACAGAACCTTACAAACCTAATTATGTCCTAGACCTATAAATCTACAAGGATGTAGTAGATCCCATGACTTTTGTGTTCTTAAAGAGATATATCTGAGTTATAGCTTTATTAGCCCAAGTTTATTCTGAGGTAATAATTATTAGTTATCAAATTCAAACTAAAGGTCAAGTGGCTCACTCTATTCCTAATGTTAATCCATAGATGCCTACTCTAAACTATTTTCCCAATAATAACCAAAACACCATTGTTCTTAATCAACTCCTAGATCTAAGCTTACTACCCACTAGTTATGCTACTCCTAATCAAAATTTAATATTCTTGAATCAACAAACTGTTAAAAGATCTTCTACTAATGACCAAAAATCCTTAATACCAAATTCTAGTACAAACAACAATCAGGTCCACAATTTTGTGACCCTTAAGAGTGAGAATGAGTCTATATTAAAAATGGTCCAAAAAATTAGCATTGATTTTCTTTAGTTACAAAAATAAGTTAGTAATACTGGTGAGAGTTTTGGAAGGAAATTTAATTTCCAAAAATTTAATAGACTGGGAAATAGATTTTATAATGATATCTTCTACAAAAATAACAAGGATAATGAACCCTCTTTTAGTAACAAGAGCATGGACATTAATCTCAATGACATTGCTTTGCCTAACTATTATAGAGTGCATGCTACTAATAAACATGGTGAGATTGATTTCATTAAATTTTGCAAAGCCTTTTAGGCTTTTCAAGAAGAAATAGACACATTCAATGTGGTCCCTAACAAAGATAATGCTACAAATGCTTCTAGGTCTAAGTCATTAGACCAAGTCCATATGGTAGAGACATTCTAATTTCCTTTCTAGGAAGATAATGAACCAAAAAATATTATTGAAGAGATCTAAGCATTCCAACAATTCTTGAAGACATAACCTCTAAGGAATAGGGAGAAAAAACAACCACTAACCACTTCAACCCCTAAAAATAATTATGGGACCCCTCTTGATACCACTTTAAGGAATGACCCTGAGCCAGCCAAATGAAGTTATTCTAAACCTAGTGTTGATTCCCCAAGTAGGACTAGTTATAACATTATTGAATACTTGAAGGAAATTAAATCTAACATCACTTTTCATGAGTTAACTCAAATTATTGAATAAATGGACTTGTTATTAGATACTTTGTCTAAAAAACCTAGGAAGCCACCTAGGGTTAATAGTGGAAATGTAACCATGAAAATAGCCTAGACAATCCCCACCCTTCCTACTTATAGTCAAGATATTTGGCAAGAATATCCATAATTAACTTCTATATTTTGGGGCCTTAACTAATATCATGCCTCCAAGAATATATGAATAGATTGGATTGACCCCAATCAAGTTTAATAGGGTAGTTACACAATTAGACAAATCAAGAGTCAAAGTCATTGGATAATTATTAAATGTACACATGTAGTTAGCTAATGAACCTAGAGTGAAACAATTCATTGACATTCAAGTAGTAGATATTCCCAATGCATATGGACTACTCTTAAGTAGAGAATGGACCAAGGCCTTATATGGATATATGTCTACTATTTTTTCACATCTATGGCTACCTTAGAAAGTTATTCCAAATTAGATAATAGTGGAAAGGGAACCAAGAATGAAACATACGATTATTAAATACAATGTTGTCAATGAAAGTGTTAACTTACTTGATTCTGACTTAAGAGTCTTCACCTTAGAGACTAGAAAAGTTGTTGATTCCAAGAACACTCATGTTATACCTATTTTATGGAAGATATATGTTGATGGTGCTAAATGTAAGTCCATATTAGAGTTGGTATTGTCTTGATAGACCCTAATGATAAACAATATCATGCATCTTATAAACTATAATTCCCATACACCAATAACCTAATTGAGTATGAGGATCTCATCTTGGGGTTGAAATTTGATATTAAAAATAAGGTCAAATAACTAATTTTTTATGGATATTCTAAACTCATAGTCAACCAAGTAAGGAGAAAATACTAATGCAAGATCTCATACCTCAAGGGGTATAAATTTAGTGTCTGGGATCTGATAGAATCTATTAAGGAATTCAATATCCTTTCTATCACTAGAGAAGAAAATAAAGTTGTTGATGGGTTGGATTATATTGTATCCAACCTCATTCTTGATCAAGATTCCCCTAACTTTAGTATTGATCTAGTACCCTACCCCTCAGTTCCAAATAAAGTGAACCACTTCTAGGTCTTTAATTATGATCAACAGATCCTAAAATTTATGACTAACTTAGGAGATTTTAAAGCCCATATTTTTTTATAAAACTAATTAAAATAACTTTGAAATAGAATACAATTGAAAAATCATCCAACTAAATTATAAAAAAATAACCAAGGGGATGGTTTCATTGGAAAGGTTGTTTGACTAAGACAAGTTCACTAAAATCCCTAAGGTCCCCAAGGTGAATGGGAAAGATTAAAATGTAATAAACCTTGGACCCCAAGATCAGCCCCAACAATTTAATATAATGAAGGCTTGTACAAAAATTCAAAACAAAAGGGCTCAAGAGTTACTCACTAAATATAAGGACATAATAACCTAATCTTATGATGATTTAAAAATATTTGATCTCAGGGTTATTACCCACACTATACCCTCAAAGAAAACTGTAAACCATTTAGATAGAAAAAAAGGCCTATTAACCTTATCCTAGAACCCATGATCTATGAAGAAGTTAATAATATGATAAATTCAAGGATTGTGTTCCCCATTTGGCATTCTACTTGGGTTCCCAATCTGGTTCCAATTAGAGAAAAGAATGGTTAAATCAAATTATGCATTGACTTTAGGATTTTAAACGAAGCATCTAAGAAGGATAATTATCCCTTGTCTTCTCTAGACTAGGTAATACAAGTTTTTTTAGGGTTATCCATGATGTCTTTCCTTGATGGATTTTAAGGGTATAACCAAGTGTTAGTTGATAAAGAGGACAAAATGAAGACAACATTTACTACTAAGTGGGGAGCTTTTGCATACAAAATGATTCCTTTTAGACTAATTAATGTAGGGGATACCTTTAAAAGGGACATGGGCCATAATTTCCAAGTTATAATATACAAATGTATTATAATCTACATGGATGAACTAATAATATTCTCTAAAAATAGGAAACATCATTTCACACACCTTTAACAAGTGTTGGAGAGGTGTAGAAGGTATGGTATTTCTCTTAACCCCAAGAAAAGTAGTTTTTGTGTTACTAAAGGTAATTTTTTAGGTCATGTCATCAATAATGATGGGATATCCATATATATTGAAAGGTTGGAAGCCATTTCTAAAATAGAGCTTCCAAACAGTCAAAAAAAGTTGAAGTCAGTTTTTGGCAAAATAAACTTCATGAGAAAATTCATCTCAAGGTTTGTTGAGATTATTAAACATTTAATGACATTCTCAAGAAATATGTCAAAATAAATTTAAATGAGGATTCCAAGAAATCATTTAATATTATCAAAGGAGCCATTAGTCAAGCCCTAGTATTGATAAGTGTAAACTTTTCAATGGACTTCTATTTGTAGTCATTTTATTTTGATCATACAATGGCTGTAGTCCTAACCCAAAAATTTAATGGAAGTGATCACCCAATATCCCTCATGAGTACCAATTTCAAAAATGTAGAACTAAACTATTCCTTGATTGACAAATAGGCATATGCAATAGTGAAAAGAATAAAAAAGCTCAAACATTACATCCTCAGAAACAAAGTATATGATATCTTATCAGACCCTACCATAAAACTCATGCTAAGTCAAAATTAATTAGGGGTGAATAGAGGTAAATGGATGTTTCTTTTTAAATAATATGATATAGAGATGAAAACTGATAAACTAGTAAGGTGTCAACGCTTAGTTCAAATGACTGCTAACACCAATCCTTAGCTACACATCATGCAAGTTGAGTAATAGGACTTCCAACCCAATGAATGGTATAACTCACTAATACATTTACTAATTAATGGTACTAATCTTTCAAGAATGACAAGGGAAAAAAAGATCCCTAAGAATTAAATATTCTCACTATTTTATCAAAGATAGAGTATTGTATATAAAAACATTTGAGAGAGTCTATTTGAAGTGTATATCCAAAGAGGAAGCTTCTCCAATCATGAGTACTTTCCATGAGAAACTAGGTAGTGGACATCCATCAAGAAGAACAACCCATAAAATCCTTAAGGCTAGTTACTATCATCCCACCATTTTTAAAGATGCTCATAAGCATGTAAGAGAATGTCATTCTTGTCAAATATTTAGCAATAAAGAACCAAAGGCAACCATGCCTCTGCAAATAGTGATGGTTGATAAACCCTTTGCATAATGGGGGTTAGATTTCATACGAGTGATTAAACCCAATTATTCTAAAGGCCACAAATATATCTTGACTACCACATATTATTGTACAAGGTAGACTGAGGTTGTATCCACCAAACATGATAGGATAAAATAATTGACTAGATTTTTAGAATAAATCATTTGTACCAGATTTAGAATCCCAATCTCCTTGGTTTGTGATAATGGATATGAATTTGTATTCATATAAATGACTAAATGGGCTTATGATAATGGAATTTATCTAAATTTTTCTTCCAACCATTACCCCCAAGGAATTGGATTCTCTAAACCTACTAAAAAGAACCTCATCAAGGAAATCAAAAAATCTATTGAAGACAAGCCTAGGACTTGGAACAAACTCCTCAAATATACTCTATGGGAAAATAGAATCAGAATCAATCAAGCCTTAAAGGCATCATCATTATTACTAGTGTATGGCCAATAAACTATCTTCCCTATCACTTTGAAGTTTCCCACATTAATATTTATGTAGGAGTAGATGGAAGAAAGTTAGGAACTTACAAATTCTAGATTTTTAGATATCATTCAGATGGAAGATGCAAGAGAAGAAACCTTTGCTAGCTACAACAAGCATTAGACCAAAGTAAAGAGATGGTTTGGTAAAATATTAAAGGTTAAGGTATTCAGGAAAGGAGACTTAGTTCTCCTTTGGTAGAAGTCATCTGAACCCAAGGGTAATCAATTCAAATTCACACATCTGTGGATTAACCCATATCAAATTGCTAAAACTTGGCAAAAACACCTTCAAGATAAAAGACCTATAGGGAGTAGAATTTACATTTCCCACCAATGGGTAATATCTCAAGTATTACTTTGATGTAACTCCACTAGGTGTATCCATGGAATAAAATCTATAAGACTGGTTAAGGTTGCAGTAGGTAGGTTAGTTAATACCTTTCTTTTTGGTTCTATTTGTACATATTCAATTGATTTGTGTTGTCCTTTCTTTCTTCCTTCTTTGTTCTATTCGTATATATTTGTTTGATTTTATTTTTCTTTTATTTCTTACTTGTGCTTTGTTCCTTAGCTCTAATAATTCCATCTAGATAGTCTGATACTTAGAGTATCTTTTCTATCTTAAATTCCCAAGATTCAGGAATGGGATGTGAACCTCATATATATGATGACCATAAACTTGGAATATGGTGCTATAACATGGGGAAACTAATAAAGGCAAGTGAAAATATCCCTTATCCTATTCTAACCTAAGCATTGCCTTGACATAAGTATGGTTTTAAGAAGAGTTTTAATTTTGAGATGAAGGTTTAAGATATTAAGGTAAAATCATGTTTGCACTTAACAATACATCCTTCCTTGAGACAATGGTTACAACCATGGGTGATTGTCTAAAAATCAAACACTTGAATAAAATCCTTAAACCTGATTATCCTAGATGCCAACCTTGTTGAAAGCATTAAAATCTATGTAAAAATACAAAAATAAGAATTGAGTGCAAAATTTGAAGCTTTTCAAGCATAGGTGATTCAGGCAATCTCCACTGGGGATATAAACACCTAGTTAGTAGTGGAGAAAGGCCTTGAGTGGATCCAAAAGCATCTTTATCAAGGATAGAGATTCTTGGCTAGAAATAGAGTAATGCTCAAGCCTCCCCTAAACTAGGATCATGGTTCTTCATGAATAACCAAACATGTTATAAGCTAGTGTAAATGATTAAGGACATGAGACCTAGAAGTTGTTCCCTAAATATCATGGCAAACAGTAAATAGAATCAAAGCACACACATAACATGATTATATCCTAGTAATTTATCCTAATCTTTCATATGTTTCCCCTATGAGTCACCATTTATTGGGGCTAACATAACCCTAATTTTAAAAATTTGGACCCTAGAGATGTTTTGGAACCTTGTTATTAAAATCATTATTATGTTCTTAGCTCTATGTCGAATTTAAAGGTCATCCATTCTGATAGGGTATCATATTTTGTTGTAATTAATTTTCAGTATGTATAATGTTACTAATGGTTTATCCTATTTGTAATAAATGTAGGTTCCATGGAGAAGGCACCGGCATGTATCAACTAACAATTTACCACTTGATTTTAGGCTAGATTTCACTAACCTTTAATATGTAGAAATTAAATCTTGGACCCTCTTCAATAAAACCCTAAGTTTAAAACCCTTTTTTTTTAATTCAAAATTTCATGGGAGAAATTTAGAGGGAATAATCCTATGTTAGACCTAAGTACAATTTTATATTAAGGCTTGGTTGTGTTTATTAACATGACCAAAGCTTAATACAAAATCATACCTGTGTCATTACATATTCCCCCTTTAGCACCCTAGCTAAAATTTAACTACATCTTGAAATGGATTTACAAGGTCCCTTTTTATTTCTTAATAGAACCCCTTTTATTAATGTTTATCTTGAGTTTTAATCCTAAGGCCCCATTCATGTTTATTAACATAAATGACCCTATAGTTAAAAATTTGGTTTAAATACTTATTAATCTTGGGTCCTAACTTAACCTTCATGTTTGATTGCAGATTTGATGATCCTCACTTCATTGTAGGATCCAATCCAATGGAGTGAGGAAGGTCCTAACATTGATTTAAAATGAAGGAACCTTATAAAGATCTATGATCATCACTTCACCATAGGATCCAGTTTAATCAACCAATGTAAAGTTTGAAAATTTAAAGCCTAATTAATATACCAAGTGGAAATCATTTACACCAAGCTTCATGGGTAGAGGGTCTAACTTATTAAATTTAAAAAATAGCATGTGATTGCTTAGAGCATCATCTAATGGTCGTCACTTCTCAAGATTTGATAGAGCACTTTAAATCAAAGATATTTGGAAACTCTAAGAAGATTCCATGTGATACCTTCACATTCAACCATAGGAACTTCATATATTTAAAATTGACGCTCTCACTCAGGTCATTTAATGACCATGAAGATGTCTATGATGTTATTAAAATCATCAATTTTAACATAGTCTAATATTTTTCTTAGATAAAAGGGGGGCATGTTTAAATATTTTAATGAGGTTCATTTTTATATTTTGATGAAAGCCTTATCATAACTGTATTTATTCTAAAGTTCTACATGTTTATTAATATGAAATAAACATAGGATTAAACATTTGGCCTAAGTCTTAAATTTACATGATCCATATAATTAACTTAAAATTCATGCATTTTATAGGATCTTGTGGCTCTCACTTAATCATATAAGCATGATCCAATGATGTGATATCTTTGAGTGGAAATGAGGAGACCTGAGGGATTAACATATGGAATGAGCTTGAGCATTAGAACTCAATAGGTACAAGAATATGCCAAGTGGTGTAACCACAAAACATGGTGCTTTTAGTAACCAATGAAGTGAGAGACTTAAGATTATGATAAATGGTTCATGCTAAATCCTTAGATCCAATCCAATGTATTGAAACCCAAAGGTAGAATTTAAAGGCCAATGACTAGTTGTCCTTGAATAAATTATGAAAATGCCATGAAAAGATGTGAAATAAATGACACATAGGATCTACATAAGAAAAAGACAACAAAACTTAGATTGAATCCATGTTAGAATGAAAATTTATAAAAAAATAAGTCATAATTATGTCAAAGACATGAATGAACCCAGGTCTAAATCAATTATGCCATTAAAGCTCTAGGAAACTTCAAACTTAGCACAAAGCATTGAAATTGTGATCAATTGGACCTCAGTTTAGCCAAAGCAATCCCAAGTGTGAAGAAAAAGATCCATGGATATCCATGAAGTTGGTGCTACATAATATAAAATTTTAGGAAATAATAGAAATGGGAAGGCAATAATAGAGGGAATAAATAAAGCTTTACATGTCTACAAACCATTTAGGTCATATTTTCAAGGACATAGAATTAGATGCCATAGAATTAAATAATGGGTGTAAGAATTTGTCCAAGCTCTTCTTCACCATAGAAGATATGCAACCCCTCACTCAAAATGAAAGGATAATTGAATCAGTCAACACCAAATACTAGGACATGGTTGATGTGCAATTAGTTGGCTTTCATCATATAGCTTTTAAACTTGAGGTACTTCATTGTATCAATGTACTTGATCCACTTTTTTTTACTATAGAATAAATAATGACTATATTATGTGTGATGGAACATATATAATGATTGCTTATGTTTCCCCTATAGCCTTTGAGTGTTACTAAAAAATCCCATGGTCCCATGTTGACTTACCCTCAATCAAGTATTAGACTAGCCAGAATGACCCTAACACTATCCTTAAACCATGGCAATTCCCAAGCCTCCCCTAAACCAAGAGCATGATTCTTCATGAATAACAAAACATTTTATAAGATAGTGTAAATTATTTAGGACATAAGACCTAGAAGTTGTTCCCTAAATATGATGGAAAATAGTAAGTATAATTAAAGAATACACATAACATGATTATATCCTAGTAATTAATCCTAATATTGAATATGAAAATCTCCTTTTAACCATGAATATATCTTGATGATGACATATGTCAAATACAATAAGTGACTTAGTTATTTGATAAACTAGAGCCTCTAAGTTCTAACATTTGGCTATGTTTCCCCTATGAGTCACCATTTTTTGGGGCTAACATACCCCTAATTTTAAATTTTTTGACCCTTGAGATGTTTTGGAACCTTGTTATTAAAAGCATTGTTGTGTCCCTAGGTTTATGTGGAATTTTAAGGTCATCCATTCTGATAGGGTAACATATTTTATTGCAATTAAGTTTTAGTATGCATAATATTACCAATGGTTTACCCTATTTGTAAGAAATGTAGGTTCCATGGAGAAGGCAATGACACGTATCGACAAACAATTCACCACTTGATTTTAGGTTGGCTTTCACTAAACTTTAATATGTAGAAATTAAATATTAGACCCTCTTCAATAAAAACCTAAGTTTAAAACCCTTTGGTCTAAATTCAAAATTTGGTGTGATCAATTTAGAGGGAACACTTTATCCTATGTTAGACCTAAGTATAATTTTATATCAAGGCTTGGTTGTGTTTATTAACATGACCAAACCTTAATACAAAATTATACCTATGTCATTACATATTCCCCATTTATCACCCTAGCTAATTTAACCACATATTAAAATGGTTTTTCAAGATCCCTTTATATTTATTAATTTAGCCCTTTTTATTAATGCTTATCTTGAGTTTTAATCGTAAGGGCTCCTTCATGTTTATTAACACAAAAGAGCCTATAGTTAAAACTTTGGTCTAAATCCTTAGTAATCTTGGGTCCTAACTTAACCTTCATGCTTGATTGCATATTTGATGATCTTCACTTCATTGCAGGATCCAATCCAACAAAGTGAGGAAGGTCCTAACATTGATTTAAAATTAAGGTACCTTGTAAAGATCTATGATCCTCACTTCACCATAGGATCTGATTTAATGAATCAATGTGAAGATTTAAAAGTGAAAACCCCATTAATATGCAAAGTGGCAATCATTTAAGACAAGATTCATGGGTAGAGGGTCCCACTTATTAAATTCATTTAATAGCATGTGA
The DNA here is from genome assembly GCA_037957365.1 of Torreya grandis. Classification (NCBI taxonomy): domain Eukaryota; kingdom Viridiplantae; phylum Streptophyta; class Pinopsida; order Cupressales; family Taxaceae; genus Torreya; species Torreya grandis. Next base: position 542,149 of record JARHVA010004434.1, read on the forward strand.
CTGCTTATAACATCATCCAATGGTCCTTGCTTCTCAAGATTTGACATAGCACTTTGAATCCAAGATCTTTGGAAACTCTAAGAAGATGCCATGAGATACCTTCACATTCAACCATAAGAACTTCATAGATTTAAAATTGACACTCTCACTCATGTCATTTTATGACCATGAGGATGTATATGATGTTAGTGAAATCATCAATTTTAACAAAGTCTAATATTTTTCCTAGACAAAAGGGGGCATGTTTAAATATTTTAATGAGGTTCATTTTTATATTTTGATGAAATCCTTAGTATAAATGGATTTATTATAAATTTCTACATGTTTATTAATACAAAATGAAATTAGGATTAAACATCTAGCCTAAGTCCTAAACTTACATGATCCATGAAATAAACTTAAACTTCATGCATTTTATAGGATCTTGTGGCTCTCACTTAATCATATCAGAATGATCCAATAATGTGAGATATTTGAGTGGAACTTAGGATACCTGAGGGATTAACACATGGAATGAGATCGAGCATTATAACTCAATGGGTATAAGATTATGCCAAGTGGTGTAACCACAAAACTTGGTGCTTGTAGTGACCAATGAAGTGAAAGACCTAAGATTATGATAAATGGTTCATGCTAAATCCTTGATCTAATCCAATGAAGTGAAACCCAAATTTATAATTTAAATTCCAATGACTAGTTATCCTTGAAGCAATTGTGAAAATGCCATGAAAAGATGCCAAATAAATGGCACATAGGATCCACATAAGCAAAAGACAATAAAACATAGATTGCATCCATGTTAGAATGTAAAGGTATAGAAACACAAGTATTAATTATATTAAATACATGAATGAACTCAATTCCAAATCACTTCTACCATTAAATCTCTAGGAAACTTCAAACTTACCACAAAGCATTGAAATTGTGATCAGTTAGACCTCAGTTTAGTCAAAGCAATCCCAAGTGTGAAGAAAAATAATACATGGATCATTATGAAGTTGGTTCTACACAATCTAAAATTTTAGGAAACAATAGAAATGGGAAGGCAATAATGGAGGGAATAAATAGAGCTTTACATGTCTATATACCATTTGGGTCATATTTTCAAGGACACAAAATTAGACACTGTAACTTTGAATAATGGGTGTAAGAAATGGTCTAAGCTCTTCTTCACCATAAAAGAGATGTAACCCCTCACTCAGAATGAAAGGATAATTGATTTAGTTAACACCAAATACTAAGAAATGGTCAAGGTATAATTAGTTGGCCTTCATCATCCAACTTCTAAACTTAAGGTACTTCATTATATCAATTTACTTAGTCCACTTTTTATTGACTATAGAATAGATGATGACTAGATTATGTGTGATGGAACATCTAGAAGGATTGCTTATGTTTCCATTATAGCCTTTGAGTGTTACTAAAAAATCCCATGGTTCCATGTTGATTTACCCTCAATCAAGAATTGGACCACCCAAAATGACCTTGAAACTATCCTTAGACCATGGCTTAACTAGGGAAATCATGGATTCAAAGATTACCAAGGAAGGATTCCAATTGCCAAGATTAGGGAAGGAATTAGGGTTGTCATGACCTTACTAAATAGGAAGTCTAGGGATACCATAACCACCTATGTCAACCCCACCTGGGTCTCCTATGTACATTTCTTAATAAATAAACAACTCACCCCTCCTATTAGAGACATGATAAGCATCCATTTAGGTCACCAATTTTAGCCAGTAAAAGGAAGATTAGTAAGCAGTTCTTTATGATTTCATATTTTATCGATGCCTTAATTTCTTCCATATAATTCCCTAACATCAAAAATTGGTCTCCCAACAGTATAATCATTACCTCCCATCATTATTCCAAGCTGTATATTTTCAAATATAGGAACCATATGCAATTCATTTTTGATTGCATTTATCCAACTTTGGTTGAAGCTATTGATAGATCCCTTATTCTTAGGATGCTCTCCTTGATCAAAAGGTATATGGAGATGATGGGGGATGTATGGTATTATATTTATTTCACTATAATTAGAATTGATTAAACCATGTCCCCACCATATAGGTTTCTTGTATATGTGCCAGACAAGCTATATGAGTAAAAAATCACCTTCCAACTGGTCAAGAGAATTGATGGGGTATGCAAGGAAAAGAAGAAATAACTCCTCCACCCATTTCCACTTATAATTGGAAGGAATACATTGCAAGACTAGAAACAAGTAGACATCATGTCTAGGTAGAGAGAAGATTTTATCTTCTAAATAGATGAATTAAGGATGTGAAATCCTAAAGGGGTAGTGAGGGACCATTTAAAAGAAAAGAAATTTCCTAAGCTAGTATATGAACACCAGATTTAGGTCTATGACCATGGATACACCAAGGCAAGTAGCTTTGAAGAAGTGCTAGCTAGACTCAAGGAATGCAATGAAAAATTAGAACATAGACTATAAATTGAAAGAAAACCAATATAAGACATTTGGAAAATACATCCTATATAGTATCATATACTTTTTTCCACCTCCAGAGCACCTCAACCACCTCCTCAAGTGGAATTTATAGCTCCTCAAGTGGAATTGACACAACATTAACACCCTGGTAAAAAGTAATTAGAAGAAAGGCTAGGCGAGGTAACCTCATCTCCAAGCCCTACACAAAACTCACCATCTCTAGTGTAACATGGGGACATGGTGGATATTGATTCATATGAAATATTTGAAGGTTTTTTAAAAGTTATTATAGAAACCTATGTTTTGAATAGAGAGGAAATAAATAAAGAACTTGGCATCCTAGTAGGACAAATTACAAGAACCTATGAATAGATGGAGGGGATTGAAAAGGATAAGGGAAATGAACCTGAGTTAGATGTAGTTCTAACCATAACTGAATGGAAGAGGAAGACAAAGTTATCCCTTATCCATACCAAATCCAAGAAACTAAGACTTCCATTTGTCCACCTAAACCAAGACATAAATTTATTTAGTGATGAGTTCCCTATCTAGGGGCTAATTATTCTAGATTGGTTAAATTATGGTAAACTCTAAAATATTACATTCATGGAACAATCATGGGTATTAACATATAATATCAATATTAGTGTACACAAGGATCTTCAACCATGGTTAATTCAAATGATGAAGGAACAAGAAGAAAAAGGACAAGTGAAAGCAAAAGGGGCTAGTGGTAAGAAAATAGATGCTCCAAGAGAATCCACTAGTAAAAATGTGGAAATTATAGAAACCACCAAGTTTAGAAAGCCCACCAGTATAATTAATTTTAATCTAGACACCTCAAGGGTATAAAACATTACCACTAGAAAAGATGTGGTGGGTACATAAGAGTTCACCTTCCAAAAGGTGGAACCATTTGTGGACCTAACTCTAGTGGGAGGGGAAAAATTAGGAGAGAATCCCATTCACCAATAAGATGTGGAGAGATTAGTTTAGGATTACTCATTATAATACATGGTATGAATTAGAGGGATGAAGTAAAGGATTACCAACTTGAAAAGGGAAAAGTTGAACTTAGAAACCAAAGCCATCCTCTCTATGTCTGACAATATGATAAAAATGTTGAGTGAATCATTCTTTGACATGTTCAAATCCTTGAAATCCATGAAAATTAAGTATAATTCCTTGAAAAAACAATTTGAAGTATCCAAAGCCTTGGTCATCCAATGGCAAGCTTCAGGAGATCAAATAGCTGAGCTCATCAACATACAGGTAAGAAGATTGATCCCAAGCTTCAAAATGATTAACTTGGGACACTTGAGTGCAGTCTTAGGAATTATTATGGAAAAACTAAAGGATTTGAACACATGTCATAATAATTCCAAAAAAATTATGAAGGAAGATGAGAGTTTGATTAATAGGATTGAAAAAATCCTAGGAACCATACTAGTAGAGCCTTCATAGCCCACTACTATTGGGTTAATTGATGATGAAGAATTCAAATAAAGAGCTACTAAAACCATTCAAGAGATAAAAGGAAGGAAACAAGGCTAATTTATTATTGAGAATAATAATATCATGGACATCATCTTTAATTTAGGGGAGCAAATTGCAAAATCTAGAAGCATAAAAAAGGGCACAACTAGAAATGATAAAGAATTCAATCAGCTAGCAAACCAGGAGAATGGATATTTATTGAAGCCTACAATAGATTTGGACTTGATTATTAAACAATAAAATAAGGTCTAGAACATCCTCTAACAAAGGTAACTAAATGTCCCACCATAAACTTAATAGAATATTCTATTGATTATAAATTTGCATCCATGTTTAAAATAGAATATTCTATTATGTAAATATATGCTAGTTTGTTTGCATATATATTTTTAGGTCTGTCTAATGTATAGCATTATAGAATTTTCATGAAAGGATATCTATCCTTATTATCCACATATGTATCTTGAAAACTATCTGTACACTACTTATGCTCCCTATAAATAGGTAGTGTTACCATTTTATAAGAGATAGATTTTTGAGAAAAATTGTATACTTGAAATAGTTAATAAAACTAAGGAATTTTGAAAAAAAAATTTATATGGTAGTGTTAAAAGTTACTATATTATTCTCTCAATTTATTGTCTATATCTTTAATTTGAATGGTTTATTTGAATCTTGAATTGCATTCTTGTTACAGGGTTGCTAATTTGTGATATGCTAGATTGGTTGAAAATATCATAAGTTGCTTCACTTTAATTTTTTGTACATAAAAATGTGCATTAGATATCTAGGTGTATTATCAAAACATTAAATCATAATTGGTTCATACATGTATTTTCAATTTATCCTTAGAAGTTTATCTAGTTTGTAGTTAAAATTGAGCATCAACTATTTTGCATTACATACTAGTTTAAATGAATGTTTAGTTAATTGAAGATTTGTCATGGTGTTTGAGATAAAGATCAAAAATCACATTTGTTTCTTTTCTAACTTACTCTTATCTTTTACTCATTTCTTTAAAAAAAATAACTGACAATAGTTTATATCTCATTGTCAAATATTCACTTAGATTAGTGTAGATTTAAGCTTTGGTCAAATTTCATCAAAATTCACAAAGGCTTGGATCAAGGTGGCTCCAAACCACCAAATCATATAAATATTATGAAACAATCTAATTTTATTTATTTATATTTCACCATAGGCACTATAATTACCAAATACCTACACCTCATGCTCTAGATTCTTAAGATTCTAAAATGAGAAGTGTTCTCTAAACACTGAGAGCACTTGTGGCATACTTAGAGGAATCAACACTCTCCTCCAAAACTATGCCCTTTTAAAAATTATCCTCAATATTCCTTTTTATTTATTTTTTATATGGTCCTTATAGATTTTTCAAAGATGGAACTCACTGAAGGAAGCTCTATTATTTTTAGATTGGGCCTTTGGGAGACATGGGATTCTAAGTTAGTATCCCATTGAGGAATTACTAATTGAGTGGAGTTAATTGGATAATTATCCTTATCCATAGTCTCAACCACAAATTGCCTAAATATTTCCTCAAAGTTTTTACCTATAAGGGGTTAGGTAATGACAACCAAATGATATTAGACCAATAAATACCATTAAAATAGGGAATTTAATAGAATATGTACATTGGCATCTTCTTTCCATATTTATTCATCAGAGTAACACAAGTTAACTGGATATAAATTTAAGAAGGAATTGGTAATACCAATCGAGTGGAGGAAATATGTAACTAGGTAATTTCCACAACTCCTTTGGTTTTTTTGAAATGAAATTTTTAGTCTTGAGAGTAACGCAGGCAATGGTAATTGGAGTGGAAATAGTGGAAGTAGAGATAATAGGGATTAGGGGAACAAAACCAACACTAGAAATAATTGGATTAGTAGAATCCAAGGGAGAGGTAGAAATAATAGGACTTGTTGATAATGTAATAATACTATAAATAATTAGGATGAATGAAACCAAACTAGTGCTAGAAACACTAGAATCCAATAAATTAAAAATAGTGTAACAAATAGTAGAAATAAATGGGATGGTAGAAATAATAAGGATTGAAGAAATTAAAGAAGAAATTAAAATAGGGAATTTAATAGAATATGTACATTGGCATCTTCTTTACATGTTTATTCATCAGAATAACACATGTTGACTAGATATAACTTTAAGAAGGCATTGGTCATACCAATTGAGTGGAGGAAATATGTAACTAGGTAATTTCCACAACTCCTTTGGTTTTTTTGAAATGAAACTTTTAGTCTTAGGAGTAACACAGGCAATGGTAATTAGAGTGGAAATAGTGGAAGTAGAGACAATAGGGATTAGGGGAACAAACCCAACACTAGAAATAATTGGATTAGTAGAAACCAAGGGAGTGGTAAAAATAATAGGACTTGTTGATAATGCAATAATACTATAAATAATTAGGATGAATGAAACCAAACTAATGCTAGAAACACTAGAATCCAATAAATTAAAAATAGTGTAACAAATAGTAGAAATCAATGGGATGGTATAAATAATAAGGATTGAGGAAATTAAAGAAGAAATTTGTTTACCTAACATGCCACTCTCACGAAGTAGTGTTTTTATTTCAATCCCTAAAGACTTATGACTTTAGAATTTTATAGGTCCTCATCCTCCTCTACATCCACAGGTTCCCTCTATATTTATGCTTGTCTAGGGTTTGTTGGTCCTTATTGTAGTATAACTTCATTAATTACCTTTGTAGTGGTTCCATAAACTCTAAGATTTATCTTATAATAAATTATTATTTTTCAAATCAAGAGGGAAGCCTATTGAGTGGAATAATGAGTGACATATACACATGTGCCAATTAGCCTTGAAGAAGTGATAGGAATATATTATTGTTCTACATCATAAGTATCAATATAAGTTTGGTTCCTCCTATCTTCCAAGACCAATAGTAACAATTTTAAGTTCTTACACCTCTTCCTCTCAATTTACATCCCTCATTATAACTGGTGGTGTCTGAGATGGTTCTCCATGTGATAAATTAGAGATAATTAAGATTTCCTCCATACCCTACTCTTATTATATAGTTGTCATAACAAATGGTGGTGTTAGAGATGGTCCTCTATGACCTAATGGTCATTTTTTAGGATAAGAATTCTATAATTCCATTACTACCCATCCACCTTGTTGTGGAAGCCTAATGAATGCTTCTAAAATTGTTAAAGTATGTTCTCCCTAAATAATTCTCAAGAGTTTCTCCATCAAACTAGTTTTTTTCACTCTCTATATAACATTAGTGTCATAATTTGAATTCAATAATATGAATTCCTATTCATAAGGTTTATGATGGTACATGATGTCCATGCCTTTGATGTGCTTCTAGATTAAGCCATGAGTATTTTAATCTTTGTGTGGTAGAGTCACCAATGAATATTAATCCCTGGCCTTGCCAAACTCTCTAAAATGCTTCCAATTTATTTAAAACATTATACCAATCATAAGAAAATATTCATATAAAAAAAAATCTTCTTATTCTTCATGTTTTCATCATTACTCCATCATAGCTGATAAGTAATTTCTTACTTAGCTAGTTTGTCTAGGAAAAACTTGGGGATATGCAATGGGGAAATATTATTCCCAATTATGACGATGATTTTATAATCAAGATAAATCTAGTAATATCTTCTTGGTCCAAGTGTCTTTCTAATAATTTTTGATACCTGAGAAGGGGCTCTTCATGAACCATTCTCCATACTTATGGATTTACATTTTTAGTAATTCTAATTATGTTCTTTGTATATACATATATTTACATAAAGGAGAAGTCACATAATCCATTCTTAATGTGATTTTGGCTGGGGATATAGAGTGATCCATTATGTATATAAATGGTGCCTATGA
>JARHVA010004434.1:555000-567500 GCA_037957365.1 Torreya grandis
TGATGTAAGAGTATGGTAGAGTGATGTTAGTAGAGAATATATGTCAAAACCCTATTTATACAATAATAAATCCCTCTTTCATTATAGTGCACTGTACTATAAACCTTTTATGTAGTGTGAATGACCTTGTGTAGATGAAGAAATGAAATTATGGATAGACCTTCACTCTATTTTAAGAAGCCAATTCATGTATAACAAAGACCTAGATCATAATCTATTTTATGTTTTGGCTAATTTCACCATGAAACCCTAATATTCCATGCTTGATAGGGTTTTGAGGAACACAAGTGGAATAAGAGTGGTGTTAGTACAATAGGATGGGTGTGACCTCAACACCCCATGTGTTGAGCACTTCATATATACCAATACATTGGGATCAAGTCCAATGTATTTATCACAATATAAATGATAGTGTAAGTGAGAGTGATGATAATATTCTTGAATATGAATGCTAGTTTGAATGTTTTGAGTGTGAATTTAGAATAGAAACCTAAGACAAATTAAGCTTTGGGATAATATAGATGGATATATTTAGAAATAGGGATAAATAAGGAAACTTAATTTGTACAACCATTTCTATGCTTGTTCATGATAATTTACATCTATCTAATAAATGAATGATAGTTATTATTACATAGTGTTTTTATGTTTATAAAGACATGAAATGAGTTTAGTTTAACCCTAAGATGCTTTGATAGGACATGTGAAAAGAGATCAACGATGCCTAGGTGATGGCTTAATACAGACCTTGGTATATCTAGGCATTGGCTAAACAAGCATATAAGCTAGAAAAGGATCAATAGAGGTCCTAAGATAGTTATAAGTCTAAGATAAGGATAAATTGGTCCAAAGTGAGACTCATTGCACTCAAATGACATTTTAAATGACAATATTTTCCCCCACTTTATTCTATAAATGTAACAAAGCAAATTGAATAGGATAAATGAAAGAAAAACATACCTATACTTACCTATGAGGTGAAGCAAATGAATGTGGGTCTAAGTATATTAAATATGTTTCATTTCATGTCCTCATTGGATATTTAAACCAATGAAAAAATATGGTGAAATATTATGTGTGTGTATGGTGATCAAATAGTGAATAACTTAGACTGAGCTGATGGTTTTCCCAATTTCCATGTGTGGGTTGCTAAATAACTCAAGTTTCACTTAACTCCATTATTTCCCACCCTTATTCAATGGATCATAATCTATGAATAAATTGGATTGGAATTGGAATTGAATTATATAGCCCTCTTATGTAAGTGGCTCAAGAGCTTAAGTAGGTAGTGACTCCATCATTGTCTACTAATGTGTATTAGAATAAATTGAAACTAAAATTATGTGGTGTCATAAATTTATAAAAGATGGATCCAGGCCACTAAGGAACTTTGAAATGTAAAATGGCTCAAGGGCCACTAGGTAATTCAAGAAAATGGGAATGCTAACCATTAAAAATGGAATGAGGCACTAATCTAGAGTAATCCTAGTCCATATGGTGTTTGAATTATATAACATAGACAATGACATGGAGTTGTCATCTCATTTGAGAGAATAGGTTCAAAAATAAGCATATAAAAATAATGTACCATTCACATACCCCCAATTATGATATGTGCATATGGATTATGGACTAAGTTATATTAATTTGTGTTTGTGCATATCTAAAACTAAAAATAGAATGATCATGTCACTCATGATTCCCCCAATCTAAGCAAGCATGTGTAGTTCTATGTAGAAAATAAATATATACTAAGAATATCTGAGAATTTATTATTGAAACTATGTAAATATAAACTATACCTACTTAATAACTCCAAAAAATTCTATTTTTGAGTCTATTAGATAATATTGTAATAGGTGGACTATAGTATACTATGCTCCTATTAGTTTATTGTGATATTTTCTAAAAGTGTTGTTTCTAAGAAAAAATAAGACTAATCTATGTATTACTATATTTTCCTAAGTTTAAGCTTTATAATCTATGTTTGCATGCTAAAAATTATGTTTTAAGTGCACTAGGATGGCCTAATCTATATAACAAACCCTTGTGAATTCCCTCTCTTTTGATGGGAGTTGTTGAAACTTTAAAATAACTATCCTTAAAATAAAATCTATGCATCATGTGTGTGAGACCGAAAATATATGATAAATACATTATAAACCAATATAATGTGTATAAATGACATCAAGATGCAAAAGAGATTCAACATAGCTTGGTAATGTATGATGTGTGTTAGATATAACATAATAAAGTTTCCCAAATAGATATAACAATGTAAGCATTTATATGAATATAATTTGATTAAAACACTTGGGGGGATGGGGCATGATGTCCTTCAAGGCACCCAAGGAGGAAGGAGAGATTATGAGGTCCCTCATGGCATCACAAACTAGATGTGAAATCAATAAACAAGAGATAAATGTCATGTCCATGATGCATACATAAAAGAATACATATAAATAAATGAGGCATGTAAAGTAATCCAAGGGACCACAATACAAATGACATAGGCACATATTACTAAGTTTGATAAAAATAAAACATACAAGATATGTTCAAATGTATGGATATGCAAAATATCATGTAAGTTTAACTTAGAGATAGATGGAAGGATATTTTAAAATGTTCACATACACAATCAAGAAGCATAAATTAGGACATGGGCATATGTCTAAAGCATAAAATTATCAAAATAATAATGGAATATTCAAATGCCTAGAGTAGATGTAGAAGCAAAGAGACACAATCAAATCTAAACTAGTAAGGCTAGAAATGCAAGTATGCATAAGCATGTGGTACAAATCTATATAATATAAAATATGTATGTAAGTTGATTATATAGTATTAGTAGCTATCAAAAAAATATTTTACTATAGGATGACCAATATCAAGATATAATCAATGCCAAATTAGTGATATGGAGTCTAGAAAGATATAACTTGGTAAATTAGAAGTTATGTGTATGATGCCTCCAATGGATAATATATCAATTTTGAATTGGTGTGTATGTGTATGTGCCCTTAAGAGATATATAGTAGTAAATATGGATCTATGTAGAGGACTAGAGTCCTATAGTAATCTATGATTACTCTCAGGGTACAATTGAAGCATGTATGTATCATAAAACTGACTACACTAACATAGATAACATATGTAGTAAATAGAAAAAGGAAGGAATGTAAAAACGGAAATGCATGCCATCTAAAATTTATATTTTTTGAGAATTAAATATTTATATTTTTGAACAAATTATAATTTTTGTGTGTTTTATGAGTATAAGATATGTGAAAGTAACATCAATATGAAACTATGTAAAAGGAGCAAGATAGTGGTTGTTATATAGTGTTTTGATGTTTATTAAGACATGAAATGAGTCTAGTTTGACCTTAAGATGCTTTGATAAGTGTAAAAATATCTATTAGGTTTAATGGAAGATAAGGTCAATAATGTTTTCCCCTTTTCCAATAGCATATGGAACTATAGAATTATGGGGTCATGTTATTATATATGTGGCTAGCACATGTGAAAAAGTATCAAGGATGCCTAGGTGATGGCTCAATGCAAACCTTGTTATATCTAGGCATTGGCTAAACATGCATAAAAGCTAGAAAATGATCAAAATAAGCCCTAATATAGGTATAGGTCTAAGCTAAGGATAAGGTGGTCTCAGGTGACATAGATACACACTCAAGAAGCATACATAATGACATGGTAACATGTCTAAAGCATAACAGTAGTGAGAGGATAATGGCATATTCAAATGCCTATAGTAGATGTAGAAGTAAAGAGCCACAATCAACTCTAAAATAGTAAGGCTAGAAATGAAAGTATGCATAAGCATGTGGCACAAATATGTATAATAGAAAAGATGTATGTAAGTTTATTATATAGTATTAGTAGTTAGGAAAAAAATAGTGTAATATAGGATGACAAATATCAAGATATAATCAAGGCTAAATTTGTGATATGGAGTATAGAAAGATATAACTTGATAAATTAGAAGCTATGTGTATGATGCCCCCAATGGGATAATATATCAATTTTGAACTAGTGTATATGTGTATGTTCCATTAATGGCTATATAATAGTAAATATAGATCTTTGTAGAGGACTCGAGTCCTATAGTAATCTACAATTACTCTAAGGATGCAAGTGAAGCATGTATGTATGTTAAAATTGACACTAACATAGATAGCATATGTAGTACCTACAAAATGGAAGGAATATAAACATGGAAATGCATGCCATCTAAAATTTGTATTTTTTGAAAAATATTTATATTTATTTTTGAATAAATTATATTTTTTTGTGTTTTATGAGTATAAGGTATGTGAAAGTAACATGAAAATGAAACTATGTAAAAGAAACAAGATAAAGGAAAATATGTACAAGTAATTTGGAATAATGAAACTATGTACAATTAATGGGGGAACATATTAACTGATGATTCTTACAAGATAATCACTATCAAGATGACTTATATCAAGTAAAGGAATAATGAATACATGTGATGTGTGAGGAGATTTATGAGATCTAGGAACTAGATGTACTAAATCATCTGTAGCTAAAACTAATTGTAAAGTATGGCTATGAAATTATGGAGTTGACTAAATTGGCTTGTGAACTATGGGGATCTTGGGGATATATCTAGTATAATAATATGTAATTGGCATAGATGCTTTATGCAGAGTGATTTTGTAATTTAGTAACATAGATGTAGGTGGGAATGTGGTAGAGAAAGGATCTCAAAAATATAAAGCATGTCTTTGATGTAGGGGTCTCTCTAATAAATGTCTTTATGGGAGAGTGTATACATGGTAATTTTGTAGAAATAGACCTCACCTGCATTGGTGGTTCAACTAATATATGAGGTATGATAGTATAGTTTATGTTTAGAGCTTTTAAGTATGACTACTATGTAAATGGCTATGGAGTAGTTAGATGATACTCATATAGAAGGACCTCAATTTTAAAAACCTAATTATAATGTATACACTTAAAACATCTATTTATCATGGAGGGAATGTCTTAAAGCTACTATTTCCAAATCTTACACTTTAACATATCAAATGTTTTGACATTAGGTAAAACTATGAATCTAGTGGCCATATCTATGGGCCTAGCCTATAATGGAAGTATGGTCTTCCCAATGGATCTTTTTACATGGCCACTAAAGCCACGAATAAATTTATCTATTAGATAAATATCCTAATTTGAATAGTCAAAGTGATGTATAAGTGTAATAGTACACATATTATGCTTAAACTATTGTTAACCATGACACTCTAGGTATGATGATGATCAATGTAAGATCATACAAAGAGTGCATATAAATTTGAGTCATCATCAATGATATTATATTATAATAAGTAATAAGATGCCTAGTTGACACTGTAGTATGATACACACCAATGATATTATGTAGAGGGTGTGTGTCCATTTTATGAGTATGATATGATATTGGTGGTAGATGTTACTAATAAGTGTAATGAACACCTATAGAGTCTACTATATCATTACACATATGTTCTGTAAATGGATAAAAAATATTTTCATTGATTTTTCTTTAGTTGGTTGTGTTTTGTGTGTTTTTGTAGGTATGCTCACATCAATGATATTAACATTTATCAAATCTTGGATCTTATGTCATAAATTGATTCATCTAATCATCGTATGGTTGGGGTATTTGTGATAATAAAAAATTTAAATGTAATTATAACTATTTAGAATATGCCTAGTCATATCAGCCTCTTTTATGGGAGGGATAGATATGACATTACATTCTAAAAGTTGTTGGAGAACACAAGACAATGATTTAAGAAGATTCATAAAAGGTCTCCTTGGAAGAGATGATAAAATCACATGAGGAGTTGTCTCTAAGCCTATGATAACTATTTTATTTTTATTTTTATTAGTTTCTTTGGACCTCACCTTATATGGGATCTTATTTAACTATTATTAGTACAAACCAATTTGGTTGTGTAGTTTAACTTTCCCATGGAGAAAAGTTTAACTCACCATTCCTTAACTATATGTCATAGACCTATAAATAATGGTAATGTTTTGAATGATATATATTCATGTAATTCTAGTAATAAAATTTTATTGAATATGTCCTAGAGTTATCTATCTTTCATGGGGATAGTCATCTTTGATAATATGATTTTATACTGTAAGACATATCCAATTATTGGCTCATTAGAATTTTTCTTTAGTTGAGTGACTTAAGCATAGGAATTTTTATGACTAATGTTGATCAAAAATAATGTTAAAAACATATATTCAAGTGGATAAAATTATTTAATGAACTAATTAGGGAGATCATGGAACCATTTTAATGCATAGTCCTTTAAATTATGACAGAAAAATTATTTAGGAGCCTATCTTTAGACTTGTAGTACAAACATGCTATGTGAAAATTATGTAGATAATGATTTAGGTTACCCTTACCATCATACAGAGTAAGCTTGTGTGCCACAAATATCGATGTCAAAGGATTTGTTTCCATATGCTATGTTAATGGTGTATGTAGGATAATATGAGAGTTTAAGGCATGAGATGGTCTAATGTCACCCTACTCAATATGTAACACCTTGGAATATAGATAATGGATCTCATACCTAAAACTTTTTAAATTTTGAGATGAAGGATGTGTACTATCCATAGGAGGTGTTTCCACTGTTGAGAATTACCTAGTTTTAATAGGTTGTTGTCTAATCTAAGTTGCTCCCACATTATGTAATAATATTAACATATGTGGAGCTAGAGGATTGAACCATAGTGAACTTGATAAACTCTTATTTAAAATATAGATAAGGTCATATTTTATATCTAAATTCTTACAAATTAAATTTTGTAATTATCTCTTATCGGTCTCATTAAATTAGTTATACAATTTCACCATTGTATGTTAAAAATTAGGAAAACAAAAGTTGTATATGTTAAACCTTTGAATAAATTACATTTATGAAATATTGCATTAACAGTAATGAATTAGATATGATATTTTTAAATTAATTATTGAGATCAAAAAATAGAAGGATATAAACCCAAAGAGCATCTAGGGTTAGTGTTTAGGAACTATTTGACATAAGTCAGGTTCATCAAATGATTTATATTTTTTAGGATTATGGAATGTAACACTTGGTTGATAAGGAGTTGAGTAATAAATAAGAGAATAAAATACTATAGTATCAATAACCATTAATTACAAAATAATTTATTTATTTGAATATTCTACATATATTAATGAATTAGAAAAGGTGTACTTAGCTGGGAAATATGACTGAGATAGACTAGTGGTAGGTTGGGAAGTAATTCAATTGTAGGGTATAGTGTCATCAATGGATAACAAATGTTATAATCCTCTTTAGATAATAGTGCATCCCTCTTTTCTGGTAGTGCATTTCACTTATACCTTTTTTGTAATGTTAATGACCCTCTATAGATAAAGTAATGAGATTTTAGGTAGATGTTTACTTTGTTTTGTGGAGCATGTCCCTATATGACTGAGAACTAGATAATCATTTATTCTATGCTTTGAATTATTTCTTTATGAAAGCCTAATCCTCCATGCTTTTAAGGGTTTTAATGAACACAAGTGGAAGAAGAGTGGCATTAATAGGATAGGTTGGTCATGACCTTAGCACCCAATGTGATTAAATTTGCCTGCATACCATTACCTTGAAAGGGGATCAAGCCTATTGTAATTATCCTATTCTAAGTGTTGGTGCTGGTGCAAGTGAGAGTGATATTAGTATTCCTAAGTATAAATGCCAATTTAAATTATTTGAGTGTGAATTGATATTAGAAACTTGAGTAAAACCTAGATTAGGTCTATTCTAGATGGATGTATGCATAAATAGGGGTAAATATGGATCAATAAACTTAAATTGCACAACTATTTGTGAGATAGTTAATGAGAATATTAATATATATGGTAAATTAATGAGAGTGATCTTTATATAGTTCTCTAATCCTTGTCAAGACATGAATGAGCCTAGACTGACCCTAAGATGCTTTAAGAAGTATAAATAAGTCCATTAGGGTAAAGGGAAACTAAGGGTCAATAGTGATAAATACTTTTCGAATATCACACTACACTATATATTGATTGGGCCATTCTATTGTCCATGAGGTTGGCATGTGTGAAAAAGGATCAAGGATGATTGGGTGATGGCTCATTATGGCTATTGGTATATATGGGCATGGGATAGATGTATATATAATCTATAAAAGTGTAAAAAGGGGCCTAAGATAGGTTTAGGTCTAATCTAATGATAGGATGGTCTCAAGTGACACTAATTAGATTCAAATGAGATTTTATATTACTATATTAAGCTTTTTATTTATATATTTCACTCAAATCAATATACTTTTATAAATCCTATTACCTGAAATTATTAAAAAAATTAGATTTGATGCATGGAATATCATTTTTAAAGATTAAGCCTAGCATCATATAAATATTAAATTAAATGAATTTTATCTACGTAAGTATGATTAAAATTAATAGATATTTTTAATTAGGCATGTGGTTTCTTATTTCATTTGGCCATTTGAATCTTCATTTTTCAAACTTTGTACGTAAGTAATAATCTTTGTCTATTTTATTGGTCAATATTCCTCCAATACTTTAAAAATATAAAATAGCATAATTATTTTTCCATTAAATATAAGATAAATTAAGTCATAAGCTACCCTAAGATATCCATAATATTCACTTGTTATGTAAGTGACCTGTATAATAATATTTTTCAATGCCATCAATATTCTAAATGAGATCACCTATTAAAATCTATGAAATTATGTTTCCTTATAAATTTTAATATATATTCACTAAAATATATAATTATTATTTTATATTTATAAAGATATTGTTAAGTTTTTTTAATTTCAAAACCAAGATATGTGGGGATTTGTGTTGAATTTGATTTTAATATAATGTTGATGTAATTAAGCTAAAAGCATTCCAATATATGTAATTAATAATATAAGTGTATAATACATTAAATATATACTATTATGAGATACAAACTTTGATGGAGTGACCACCAATAGCTCTGTATCAAATTCAAACACTAGTTTATGAACAAAAGACAAATAATTGCATATATTTGTTGAAAAAACATGAAACTAGAAAATGAGAATATTGTAAAATACATATGAAAAAATAATACAAAAAACACTCCATAAAAATATCTCAAAAATCAATATGTACAAAAAGGAGATTAAAATGTGTAACTACATGAATAGACATGAAGGGCCTATAATAGGCATGAAATTCCCAAGTCAGAAATAACCAATAAAAGAGTAATATCCACTAGCTAATGATGATGGAAAAGAGTAATTACTTATGTATAAGTAAACCTAATCAATATAACTCAAGTGTAACGTAACATGTGTCTATTAATATTCTAAATAACAAAATAAAATGAAAATAAATATCCTACACTAACCCCCCATCGTAAGCATAACTTAGGTGGATAGAAAATTTGTGTCCCAACAACAAGACATGATGAGGTACCCATGTAAAAAATAACTCACATAAAGTGGATAAAAGGAGAAAAATCATATTAAAAACTCTCCATAAAAGAGATAAATAATAATAAAGGACCACAAATTCCTATTTGAAGCTAAAACTACCTCTATCCACCCTATATCCTACAAAGGATCTCTCTAGAGTGAATGTGGATCAGAAGTAGGTGTAGTGAAGAGCCAATCACCCTAGAATAGTGAATGTGTCCACCAAGCACCTGATGGATCTCCAACTAATGTGTGGTTTATATACAAGGAATTGTACTCCTAATGCATAATATATGGTCTAATTGCTTCATGTAATGATGGTGCATCAAAAGTAGATGCATAAAAAGAGTGTGGCATGACCTGTAACTATGTACTAAATTGCTTGATGTATGATGAGTCTTGGATCAATGTCCCTACTCCTTATAGTGTATTAAGGGGATGAAAATATGAGGATCAAGAAATAACTCCTTAATATATATAAGGTGAAATGTAAATGGTGTATGTGTGTCCCTATCACTATTGTATTTATTTGTGTTAGAAGAGGAATCCTCATCATCAGAGATGTGCTCATGATCAAAAATTTCATAAAGTTCAAGTGAGTCTAATGAATAAAAATTTAAAGGATAGTTAGGGACAAAGTGTGAGAATGTATATAGTGTATTTTGATGATCAACTATTCCTGCTACCACTATAATATTAATGTCAAACTCTCTGATATATATTAAATCTAGAGTGAACTCAACTCGTATACATTGACCAAGGTGAGTAATTTATCAGATTTATAAGAGATTATTTCAAAGTGAGGGAATAATTATAACATTATTAAATGTTATACCACTCACATCAATAGAAAATCTACCTAAAATGTGTTTATAAGTGTCATAATACAATTGAATAGTGTACATGTCACATATTTTCAATGAAGTGAAATCTATCAACTAAGAATCCATGTGATGTGATGCACTAGATTCAAAAACCCATGTAGGAGTCTGAGGTACAATTACAACTAGGGCCCTACCTTTTACTTTCTCATTACTATTTTTTTTGCCTTTTATTTACCATTTCAATTTACCTTGGAGGATTTTAGGGTTGATAAAATTAGTTTGATAGACTCAATAACACCTATATTATTTTTCTCAATAAGGTTAATTAGGTGGTCTATCTACCTTTTCAAACATTTTATTTCATACCTATAAATACCCATACTTTATCCTATCTTCCTTATGATTAGCACTAGAAGAGGATGTCTTATTGGTTGATTTAGAGGCCATAGGATTTTGATCTTTCTTTTAATATTTTCTATTATATTTATTATCTTTGTTATTTGAAGAATTACCTTTACCATTCATAAAAATTAGGGATTTATGTTTTGAGGACTTCAGTTTCCCCATCTATATCAACTTATCTTGTTCCTAAGTTAAGTTAGAAATACAAGTATCTAAAGAAGGCATCTTCCATGTGGTTCCAAGACAATGTTTTGTGGCATGGAATGTGGAGACAAAAATACATTAATATGGACCCAATTTTATGATAATATAAATAATAAGTTGATCATATTTATTATTTATTCCACATTATTTCAATTGTAACCTTAGATATTTAAAATTAGTGAAGAGATCATGTAGTGTGTCAAAGTTGCTTGGGCACAAACTGATGAGCCTATTATCTAGTTCATGACCACTCATCACATCCTACTTCCCAAAGAGTATTTCCAATGTGGTTCATACTTAATATGTTTTTTATTAGATTCTATGTGAAATATTAGATCAAGAGAGACATAAATACATAATAATCCAAGGGATTTATCACAATGGTTAAACCATTTAACTTTTGTTGCCTTTATTTCAAGTTTATTCTCAATGCCCATTAAAATTACATGAAAAACCTTGAGCTCCTAAATTATTTATATTATGTATTTCCATTAATGATAATTAAATGGTGTGAGAGGAATTATTGAATTTGAATACATAGTGTAGAAATGAAGTGGTAGCAGTTGTTTTTGTATAAAATAGAGAATGTAAATAGAAAGGAAAGTGACTAAAACATAGTGCACCCCCTAAATAAAATATTATGCACCCCCCCCACCCAATAAAAAAAAGGCACTTAGAATTTAGTGTGTTTTACAAAATAAACCATTCTAATGGAACAAACACATAAAATTAACAAAATTATTTTTCTATATTTTAATGGTTTATTTTAATTAAATTTGCACCAAATTTAAATGTACTTGTCTAAAAAAATAGTTTCAGTCAGAACTGAGATGGGGATTAAGCTACTAACCTATCCTAGGAAATTGCAAAGTCTTGACCAAGTCTAATACTTTCCCAGACCTGAAACTCAATGTAAAAAAATATTTTTGATGGAAAAATAAAACCATCTATTTTTAAAAATAATTAATAAAAAAATATTTTGTATTTTTAGGGAAAAATAAAGTTTGTCTTAACTTATATTTTTTAAGAATGCCATCATGTATCCATTACCACTGAGAGGAGAAATATATTCCTCTCTAATGTATGACACCACATGTAATAAATTTTGATTACAATGAGTGGGGAGTAAACAAATAGATCAAACCAAGTAGAAGTTATTGGACTTGGCATTGGAGGATATAGACTAGGTGAGACAAGACTATAGGTATGAACACCAAATAGATTCAATGGTTTCTGCTTGAGGTTTACATAGATTACACACACTCCTATTGTATGTATGATGTGTTTCAAATAAATCATCTAAAAATGATTCATTCCATTAGCCTTTAAACATACAACTCACCCATAAGGGTTTGGTAGTATTTTAAAGGTTCTTACATTGAATGGGAAATACAAGATTAAAGTTTCCCAAATGTTCTAGGATTGAAGCTTATTTAAGCCTAGTGTAAGTAGAATGAAACATGGATTCAAATTTTCAAAACTTTACATAAATTAAATGGATGTTATTCTATTATTTTTGCATAGGTTTATTTTATAAATTGA
>JARHVA010004434.1:572500-577500 GCA_037957365.1 Torreya grandis
CCAAGAAATGGATGCCTTGATTGAATCTTCAATGTGACACCCAAATGGAGCTTCCCATATGGGTTTCCCTTCCTAGAAGGAATACTTTTTCCTTGTAATTAGTCTAGCCATTGGGAAACCAATATTTTTTGACTTGGTCACCAATAAAAAAATAAGAGTAATTGAAGCAAGGATCAATGTGTATGTTCAAAAAAATAAACTATTTTATAAGAGCATACAAATTAATTATGAATTTATAAATTGGACCCATAATATTTTTTATGAAAGGAACAACATTATTTGTTAAGGATTTGATTTTTTTGGTCATGAAAGAAGTCATTATCAATTTTCTCAAGAAATGGTTGAAAACATGATACCAAAAAAGCCATATGGAGTATTAAAGGAATAAAATTATATGTCAATGCATAAATCCACATATATTTTATATCTTAGGATTGAATTTGTAGATCTTGGAATTGGAAAAACACACACTAGTCTTTTTGTGTTTAATAGGCCTTCATGTTTATCAATAAAGGAGTGTGATAATCAGGAACCTTTGTGTACCAATTCTAAATTTTAGGGACCCTCTATCCTTGAAAGGACTAGAAGACTATTTTATCTTATGATGTCGAGGTCACCCATTAAATCTATAAACTCTAAAGTTCCTCATCCTATAGATAATAGGAATATGTTAGGGTCTTGCAAGACTTCCTCTCTAGGGAAGAAGGACAAGGAACATCAATAGCTCAGCTCTCAACCAAGATTGTCTCTTGGTCAGATATTCTCAATAAATATTATTTATCCCTAGAAGATATAAATAAACCAATATGCCTAAAAGGGAACCCCCACTTCAGGGGAAAAGAACTAGACATAATTCAAAACTTTAGAAAATGAGAAAAAGAAAATGATTCTTGGCACTGTTACAAGAGGGAGAAAGACCCATAATGTCAAATAAACATTCTCTAACAATACAAAAGGAAGTAATTAGGGATCATTAAGGATCCTATGATAGTCCAAGCTTATATAATTCCAATAAATCTTAAATTAATATTCTATGACCTTTCTGGATTCTCTAGTTTTGAAGAAACCTTTTGGGATTCAAAATTTTGGAGCCTTGTCAAATTTTCATTAATTTTTAGCATGCCTTCTTATAGTATTTAATCTATTAAATTTCATTAGTACTACACTTTTGTAAAATATTTTTCTAATATTTTCAATGATCTTAATATTGTAATTGGTTCATTAATTTTGAGTTTTTTCATTATAATTTTGAATCTTTGGTCATTACTCCTCCTGTAGAAATTTGGTGGGATGTGCATTTTATTACTCTGTTGCATGGGGGGACTCAAAAATTCAAGTTTATTTGAAACATTTATATGAATATTGGGTTTGGAAGTCATGGTCTAAATTAGGATAATTCTCTTTTGTCAAAAAGAATGTAAAATTCTAAAGATATCTATTCAAATATAAAGAATATATAGAGGAGTTC
Source organism: Torreya grandis (assembly GCA_037957365.1). Lineage (NCBI taxonomy): Eukaryota > Viridiplantae > Streptophyta > Pinopsida > Cupressales > Taxaceae > Torreya > Torreya grandis. The sequence continues at coordinate 573,969 of JARHVA010004434.1, forward strand.
TTGCATGCATCTGACTAAAGATCCAAAGAATAGGAGTCTGACATTATACATCATTGACAAGATCTTTGATGAAGCAAAGGCTAAATATATTAATTATCACATTGGGAAATTTTTTGGAGGAAGATGTGACATTGATGTTTTTAGGAATTGAGCCAAGAGGAAATGGGTTAATACTAGAGATGTTAAAATTTCAGCTTTGGCTAATGGTTTATTGTTATTCTCTTTTCATGGCTATAAGAATTGTTTGAAAATTCTCAATGAAGGCACTTCACTTCTGGGAAAGGTGTTCTTGATGCTTTAACATTGGAAGATCCACTAGTCTTCCTTGAATTTTAAATAAAATAGGATCCCTATGTAAATGTAACTTCTTGGTCTCCCTCCTTTTAAGGATCATAGAATCTAACAAAGGATTAACAAAATTATTAGTATGATATAACCTATCAATCTAGTTACCATCTCCCATAAAAGAATGAACTTAGGAAGAATGTGTGTTTTATTAAATATAAATAAGATACTTACTACTTTGATCTATTTCAAGTCTTCTCTTAGCTCATGGAATCAAATTATTTAGTTTGACAAGGAAAAGGATATTCTTCCCACTCACAGGTTTTTGGGACACTCCAAAGACTCTTACTCAAAGTCATAAAGAGCTAAGAATGGTGTCCATAAACTAAAATAATTGAGAAACAATCAAGTTTTTTAGAAGAATGAAGGGAAATATTTGATTCTCTCTACTAGTGACCTCTTAAAAATAAGTCACGATCATGATGATCACATTATATTTTTAGATAATCTATGGTTAATTATGTAACCATTTTACTATTTTCATAGTTTTATAGCTACTCATTTTTTCATTTATTTTTTGGCACTTGGCTCCTTGCTCACTCTTCACTGGCTAGTTCTATGTAGGTTCTATGTTGGTCCTTCCATATTTTGATCACCATTATTTTTTTATTAGTTTTTATTTTTTGGGGAAGATATGGGCCTCTTGATGTCTCTAGACTAGTTTCCACACTAGTCAAAGGTAGGTTTACCTTAATCTAAACTTTTCATAAAATATAGACTCTAAAAATATGTTTTTTATTCAAATTATCTCCCCATTTAATAAAAATGAAATTTAGGTTTATGTCTTAAGGGTGTCCATATGTGTCTTTACTTTTTCACCTATCTAATTATCTTAAGCCTATTTTAATTGGTTATTTATTATAATAAGTGTATTTTCTATCACACATCTACGCATATAAGGATGGAAACATAACAACATTCATGCCTATCATGTTTGATTTTATCCACATTACATTGAACTAATCCAATGACACTTAAAAAGTTTTTAATGGATGTTTAAAAAAATAATATTGAATGACACCATTACACTATTTAGACTCACAAAATCCTCTTTATTGTTCAAGTACACCTTCTATGTAATTACCTTTACTATATATTGAATCAATGGGTTTTGGTGATTCCTATTTGTTTTCATGTCCCTTAGGTAACATATGGAATCCTTCCCCTTGGAAGATCCTTTCTTGTCATATTTTTCTATTATGTGTCCTTCATTCATCAATCCCATCACCCATTAAATGACATTTTTAGTAATATGATGTGGTTTCTCCAAGATGTTTTCTCTTCCTTTCACTTTTCCTTTATTTATTTTTATCTTTTTTTAATCTATACTTACTTTTATCTCGTCTAATCTCTCTTATTGATAATACTTTTATCTCCTCTAATCTCTCTTATTGATAATCCTTGTTCTATTGTTTTTCTACTTTATTTAATTTCACTATATTCCATTTACACCCCTATGGTAGTATTTGTATCTTAATTTTCAATATTCATATGTTTGGATCCCTTATTACCTCTTGTCATCCCCTAAGTTCATGTCCACTATAGGAAATATTTACCACTTCTTATTCATTTTAATTCGATCAATATCATGTAGATTAATGTTGGAATTTTTTAATAAATATTCCTCTTGGATAGTTAAAAAACTCCACTCCTCTATGTTAGCACTCATCTAATATAATATTTCCCAATATATGATAAATGAATCTAATGTGGTTTTCAACCATTATTATATCATTCATGTCCACTATTAATCTCTCTCCTTAATTTTTCTTTATTTATATTTTATCCAATTTATTATCTTTTTAATCAATAATCTATAACCTTTTTGTTGTTTTGGTTAATTTTAGGATCCAATGCCATAATGGTTACATGAAATTCACCTAAAAATCTTCATATTTGGGTAAATTGAATTCATTCTCAAAGTGTTCAACTATGATCTAGGTTCTCTTTGCCTTCTATTGAATGAATGGATTTATTTTAATTTCCAACCAATGTTTTATTGTTATAGCCAAAATGGTAGACTTAGTTGCTTCTCCCTATACATTAGTTTCTTTGGTTATGTAGAATGGGCATTTATATAATGGGCATGTAAGAATATAAGAATTTTATAAATAATCCAATATTCATAGTATATTTTATGTATAATGTAAAAATTCCCATTATACATAAGAATGTGACAATTTTGCAAAAGACAAACCTTTATTATTTTCATATATAATGGAGAATGGGATCATGCTCATTATACACAATATTGAAACAACCCTCCAAAAACAAATTGGAGTAGTATATCAGAGTACACTTTCAATACATGTTAGACCCACTTGATAATACAATGAGACATCTGATGAACTATGTGTTAACGTGATTGAAATCAAAGAAGGAGAAACTGAGGTAATTCACTAGAGGTAAGTATGTACAAAATTCATTATGGGGAACCAGTTATTGTTTATAAGGATTATGTGATTTAGGGTGTATTAGTGTATGCATACAATGATAAGTCATGAGTGCCATAAGTGGCACTCACTATTACCTCATAGGACTGTTTCTAGGTATTTAACCCTAGGTAAATGACTCATTCTCATCAGTGGGTTTCAATCCCACTCAAGGATGGCTAGCTTAAAGAAAGGAATGAATTGAGAAAGGTAAATTAAGGTTATTAAGTTATTAGTTAGGTCACTTTAGTATTCAAATAAATATTCAAGTTGTATAAATAGATAAGTAAATAAAAATCAGAAACAAAATTAACTCCATACTTCTAGATTTTGCATCATTCAAGTAACAATTATAAAATTATAAAAGTAAATAGATTTAGTAAAATATTTTGAGTGATACCGACCAGATTATAATACCTTACATCCTTAAGGGTCCTTGTACTCATTTTTAAATTATTCAAATCAAACTCAAATGTCTATACAATCAATAATGCCATCCTATATTTTATTCAACTACATTTAATTGGCATAGCCAATGCTATATAAAAGAGTGTAAGGCATAAAAGTGATTAAATTAGAATTGTCTATAAAAGGATAACTTATGCAATAAATAATAAAATCATATATCCATTCATGAAAGATTACTCTTTATTTCATACATTAGTTCATAAATGAATACTTTATAAACAATAAGGTGTTAATAATTCATTTCCATCAAATCAAAAACAATAAGCATAAGTTAAGGAATAAATAAA
>JARHVA010004434.1:582500-600000 GCA_037957365.1 Torreya grandis
GAACCACAATGATAATGAACAACTTATAATAGAACTAGTAAGGTACAACAGTTAATGCACACACACAAGGACCACAACCAAAACATAAAAATCAAATCAAATTGTCTAAAAGAAAACCAAACAGTAGTATACCTATCAGTTATATAGATGTGCTCAGAAACATTATTCCTAGATTATAGCCTCCACAAACCTACCTAGCTCATGGACAACCTATAGTCACCAACATGTCATAAATGTATTATGTCAAAATCTAAAAATACATATAGATTATAAAATCATCAATAGCATAATAATAATAATAATAATAATAATAATAATAATCTCATAACATAATTAATCATAGAGTAAGTATGCATCTAATGTTGCTATAATAAATACCATATAATACAACTAAACAACATCTAAACAAGTCAAATATCAAAGTGATAAAGTAATAATAACAAAATATATATGAAAATCCAAGATCATGACAGAAATAATAAAATTATAAATTAAGAATCTAATAGTCTTTTCTTGTGTATAAAGGGCATATGCCCACTTTACACAAGATATAAATATTTGAATTTTAATTGATAATATTCTTAATATATGAAACTTGTGTAAAATAGGTATAATATGAGCATTTATTGCTCAATACACATTGTATTGTTATCTTATATAGAATATGAACACTCCCATTCTACACAAGATATTAATAATATTCTAAATTTATAATCCAATATCCTTAGATTTTGTATAATGTGCACGTGCCCATTCTACACAAGCTAAGACTATTGTAATTTAAATTGATAATATTCTTAATAAACTTGAGCTATGTAGAATTAGGCGTAATATGAATACTTCTTACTAAATTATCATAATATTTTTTATTTATGTATAATGGGCACATTCCCATTCTATAAAATTTAATAACATTATCATTTAAGAATTCAATAATCTTATGTGGTGTAGAATTGGTGCATGGTCATCTTACACAAGATAGGACTATTAGATTCTTAAGTGATAATATTTTTAATATACAAGACTTGTGTAGAATGGGCATAATATGAACACTTCTTGATCAATGCTAATAATATTTTTATCTTGTATATAATGGGTACATTCCCATTCTACACAGTATATTATTGATATTATTAATTAATAATCAATTAGTCTTATCATGTGTAGAATTGGAACATGCCCGTCTACCTAAGATATGAATATTTGATTCTTAATTTATAATATTATTAATATATTATAATTTTGTAGAATAGGGCATAATATGAGTATTTATTTCTCAATGATCATGATAGTGTAATATTGTGTATAATAGTCACATGCCCATTATTCATAATATAAGAATATTTTCAATTAAGAATCCAATAGTCTTAGCTTGTGTGGAAAGGACTCATTGGCATTCTACACAAGAAAATAATATTGGATTCTCTATTAATAATATTATTAGAATGGGAATAATTTGAGAACTTATTACTCAATTTTTATAATATTATTATATTATGTATAATGGGAACATATTCATCATACACAAGTTAATAATATTAAATTCTTAATTAATAACATTCTTAATATTCTAGACTTGTGTAGAATGAGACATAATAGGAGCACTTCTTACTTAATGTTCATAATATTATTATCTTGTGTAGAATGTGCACATATGCATTCTACACAAGATATTAAAAATATTATCAATTATGAATCTAATTATCTTAGCTTGTGTAGAATGGGAACATGCCCATTATACAAAAGATATGAATATTATGTTCTTAACATATAATATTCTTAATATACTAGACCTATGTAGAATGGGTATAATATGAGCACTTATTGCTCAATGCTCAAAATATTTTTATCTTGTGTAAAATGGGAACATGCCCATTATAAATAATATATTAAGAATATTATAATATAATAATCTAATAGTCTTATCTTATTTATAATGGGTGCATTTCCATTGCACATAAGATAGTAATATTAGATTCTTAATTGATAATATTTTTAGTATACTAAACCTATGTATAATGGTCATAATATGATAATTTTATACTCAATGATCATAATATTATTATATTTTGTAGAATAGGAACATGTCCATTCTACACAATATATGAATATTAGATTATTTATTGATAATATTATTTACATATTAATCCTATGTATAGTGGGCATAATATGAGCACTCATTTTCAATGCTCACAATATTGTTAAATTGTGAAAAATGGGCATATTGAGAATATTGTCGATTAAGAATCCAATATTTTTAGCTTATGAAGAATGGGCACATTCCCATTATATACTAGATATGAATATTAAATTCTTAATAGATAATATGAGCATTTCCTACTTAGTAGTCATAATATTATTGTTTTGTGTAGAATGGGCACATGCTCATTCTAAAAAATATATTAATAATATTAAGAATTAAGAATTTAATAGTATTAGATTATGTATCATGGGTACATTATTATTGTACACAAGATAGGAATATTATATTCTTAATTTATAATTATTAATATATTAGACCTATATAGAATGGGCATAATATGACCATTTCCTAGTCAAATCTCATAATATTTTTATTTTATGTATAATGGGCACATACCAATTATACACAAGATACTGTGAGTATTATCAATTTTGAATACAATACTCCTTGTTTGTGTATAATGGCCACATGCATATTATACACAAGATAAGAATATTAAATTTTTAATTGATACTATTTTTAGTATACTAGACCTATGTATAATGGGGCATAATATGAGTACTTATTTCTAAATTATGATAAAATTGTTATCATGTGTATAATTGACACATGCCCATTATACAATAGATACTAATAATATTATAAATTAATAATTAAATAGACTTAGCTTATGTGTAATGGACACATGAAAATTCTTCATAAGATATAAATATAAGATTATTAATTGATAATATTCTTAATATACTAGACATGTGTAGAATGTATATAATATGAGAAATCCTTTCTCAATGCTCATAATATTTTTATTTTGTGTATAATGAGAACATGCAAATTATATAAAATATAATAATATTGTCAATTAATAATAAATTATTATTAGCTTGTATTCTACATAATCTAATACTATTTTATTCTCAATTTATAATGTTCTTAATATACTAGACTTATGATATCAAATTATGTTCATTCTATACAGGTATATAATTATTTTATCATTTAAGAATACAAAATTATATCATATGTATAATATAAGTCTCTTCTCATTAATAAATACTAATTTTTAAAGGAAGAGATGGGAATAGTATGATGAATGTTAAAATATTAATATATAACTTAAAATAATAAATAAAAATCATAAGTTATATGTTATGGGTGAAAATTTACATATATTTGAGTACTATTATAACTTCAAGAAATAAATAACTACCATCTATTATATGTTATGAGTGAGAATTTAAACAAGTATAATAATTATTATTAAAATGAAAACCATTTTATTAATTTTCTAAATAAAAAATAAATTTTTATATACATAATAATAAAAAGTTGAAAGCAAGTTAAAATTTAAGGGAATAAGTGTGTTTATGACTAATCATTTAAGATTTGACCAAAACATATATAGAAAACATCACAAGGTTGATATTTAGAATTTTGTAGTTGATATTTTAGAGAAGGAAGAAGCAATAAGTATACAAAGAATCAATTTTTTATAATTATTTTTATAAAATACTAAATTTGTAGACAAATAAGTGTCAAGAAGGTGGACAAGAGAGTTAAAACTCAAGAAATGATCTATAAGGATATTATAAAACTCATATTATGATTTTTTTTTGAAACTACATTTTCATCTAGAAAAGACTCACATTAGTGGAAAATAAAACTAAAACTCATAAAAATATCTACGAGGATATTACATATAGAATCTGTTTTTGATAATAAATATTTACATGAAAATACATTTGAAAAAAAAAATAGGAGACAAGCTGGTTTAAAATAACTATAAAACTCATGAAAATATATATAATGAGATTATGTAAGGAATTAGTTTATAGTATTTATTATACCACAAAAATACATTTATAGATAAATAAGAGTCAAGGCGATGGAAAATAAAGATATAACTCATGATAGGATATCTAAAGAGATTGCATGCATGCATTTATCATTTCCATTATTTATGTGAAACTTGCACTCGGTTTTAATTCTAAAAAGGAAACCATTATTTAAGTTAGATTAAAATTGGCATTTGAATTATAAAATTGAATGAAATTTACAAGCCATTGTTGTGTATATTAAATATTTAAATAATATTTTTATATGGATTTTTAATTTATTCCTTTATGTTACAACTAAATTTCAAGTTGTGTTTTTTTATTATTTGTGTGAACTGAAGAAAATATTTCATGTTGTATTTATTCAACTCTGTTTGGTAATGCTATCATGTTCCTATGTCATTTAGTGTTATGTTCATTATCACTGACTAAATTTGGTATCCCTCACCCATTTTTTATCATTTAGATGATATTGTGATTTCATGTAGTGTGGTAGTGTCTTCTACCTTTTAATAGCTTCACCTCTTTATATCTATCATTGTTTTTTTTATTTTCTCCAAAATAAACTAAGGCAATTCGAATCATTCAATACTAAAAAAATTATAATGTATTTGACTATGAAAAATGCCACCAAAAATATGAACATGGTATTTTTGAATTTAAAAAAAATACCTACTACAATAACTATTGTGTCAATTTTAAAATTTTATAACGCCCTACAATAAACTTATGAAATTAAAAAAGTTATTGTATCTAACTATGAAAAAAATTCCCAAAATATGAGTGCAGTATTTTTAAAGTTTAAAAAATACCTATTTTAATAATTCTTATGTCAATTTTTAAATCTAAAAAACCCACCATAAACTTATAAAATTAAAAATATATCAATTTTTGTCAATATATTATATTTACATTGGGTTTTTTAGTTGGGTAGCAATTGCTAATATGACATGATCTGACAATTACCTATTCCTACTTTTTCAACTTGTGCTATAATTTGAAAATTTAAGGTTGTATATAAAAAAGATTTTAAATGTCCAAAAATTACCTCAATTATAGTGGAGCATTGTTCTAATATAATACATTTCAATGTCAAAACTCATAAAAATAAATAAATAAATAAAATCATATGAATATAAATCTTTACAATTACATTAAATTATTTTTTCCATTAAACCATGTAAACTTTTAAGTGACTTTAAAAATTAAATAGAAATAAAATTAATAATTTTTAACCATTTTATACAAATAAAATTATTACTTATATTAGTATTTTAGTTAAATAGGGCATTAAACTCAATTAAAATATTACTGGTAATTAAACTCAATTTGTGAGCATTACATAAAATACAACCTATAAAATATTATAAGGTATATTAAGAAAAAATGAACCATTAAAAACACATTATCTAGTGAGGATCTACCCATAAAACACATTATAGCCAAATGAAAACCCCTAATGCTAGAGGAAGGGTATTCTGTAAAGGCATCAATTAAAGGTAAGGCCCCCTTTTTAGACATGATCATAATGAATAAGAAATAACTAGAAGGGTTCAATAATAAATTATATGAGACAAGAATTGGCTTAGCTAGATTGATTCAGGAGTGGAATTCCATTAATAAATAAGTTTCCAAAATGATTCAATCCTTTAAACACTTTGTTGAGGCTAAGGGCACTCCCTAGAAATAGGTCACGGAGTCGGCAAAGATTCTTTCCCCAAAACCCTCCATTAAATCACCCTTAAAGAAGACAACAAATAAGGAACTTATGTAGAAGAATCAAGGATGATAATGTCAAAAGAGGATGCTAAAGGTTTGATCAATAAAATCCAAGCTAAAATAACTAAGAATAGACTGATAGAGTAGGTGAAGGATATTTATGTATTTAAGGCACTTATGGAGGGATCCTCCCTCTCTATATAATTTATCTTAACTTTCTATGTTTTTTTCTTCCCCTATGTTCATTAGCTTACTATTTTGATACTTCTATTTTTGGTTTCTCATCCTATGGGTCTTACTCTATTCTATCACACATTTACTTGTACTTAGGTTCCAGGTCCTTATAAAACTTGGTCTTTTACCTAATCAAATAAAAAAATCACTATTTTTCTTTTGATAGAAATATTAAAAACAATTATAAAATTTAATTATTATTATTTTATAAAACTAATGTTAGAAAAAATATAGTTATACATGAATTAATTGAAGGTTATATGTTAATTTGAATTACCTTTTAATTATAATTTATTTAACCACATAAACCTATAAATTAATTTTACATTAAATAGAAATAAAATTAATAGTTTTTACCATTAGATATAGATAAAATTATCATTTTTATTTGTGTTGTAATTAAGTAAAATAAGATAAGATTATTGATCCTATGTTGCGTGGAATACACTTAATTTATTATGTATAATGAGAATATGTTACTATATAATGGACATGTCCATTCTAAATAGATCCCAAGATAGATTATAAGAAGACTATGAAAGGAGATTATCTATTCTAAAATTTATAATAATATTGATCCTCTATATATAATGAGATTAATTGATAATATTCTTAATATCATCTTGTAGAATGGTATCATACACACTCTACACAAGATAAGAATATTGATAATATATTATATTTACATAACCTGAAAGTCAAGTTGTGAGGTCATAGTTCAATTTCTCATTTATTTATAATGTATATAAGGAGAGTTATATTTTAATTTATATTAACATATATTTATTTAATTAAATATAAATATAAATAAAAATGAAATTATGATGATGATAACCTAGTGATGAGTGAGTTGTGAGTAATAAGTGGGAGATCTCAGTGTTCATTACCTGAGATGACCACTCTCTATCATTGATCCCACACTAAGTTATGATGGGTTATTCATAAAAAGTATCTATAATGCAATGGGATACGGATTTAGTATTTAATGCTACTAGGGTCAGCATGTGTCTTGAAACTTGTATTCAATGTGATAAGGAAAGTCCACAATTTATTTCAAGGGAAACTATTGACAATATGTTTAAGAATTTTGGTTACAAAAATGGCTATAGTTTTGGGTCCATTTAAAAAATATTTATACCCCAAAATTATTCATAAGGGGCTTGGTGTATTGGTGAGGTATAGGTAGTTTATAATCATCAACCCAAGTTCAAGTTCTATGGTGAATATACAATGTGTAGTTCATCTTAAAGTGGCCATATAAACACCTTAAGATAGGGGTTTCACTTCTCCATGTGTTCAACATAGGTCACAATGGGGTGAATCTAGTTGTAGATCACTTGATGGACATTACAAACCTAGGTCCACCTACATGTCCCACTTTAATAAGAACTCCTCGACCATTGCCAATTTTTTTTTCCAATGAGACGTAGAAAGATTGATGAATTGATTTGGTTGTACCCAACCCCACCCATGTCGGAATCTCATAGGGAGTTTATAGGCCAATTATGGACATTTAATCAATGGTTTCAAAATGTGATCAAGTGATGCCCATTTATATTGGTTTAATAGTTCTCTAAGGGACTAGGCCCCCAGTTTATGACCCTGAACTAGTTGTAGCTCTAGTCAAAAGCTAGTATCAAGCAAAAAAATAGTGATAACACAACAAATATAATGATGTGTGACCAATTTTGTTTAATAAATTAATATATACACATCTATATCATGTTAATTTTGATTGATTGGGATCATTTACATAAAATTTATAGTTAAGAATAAATAAAATAAAAAGTATGAACATATGCATATTTTCCTCATGGTTATACATTTATGGTCTTCTATGTGAGATTTTATAAACCACAATTGATACCATGAATGATGTTTGTAGTTTCTTGATGCTATGGTAACATTGTAAGCTTATATGGTGTAATTTTATGTTCAATACTCCATTTAAGAACCCCTAAATCTTTTGTTACATAATGGACATAATTGATAATATTATTAATATCTTAGGTAAAATGGGCATGTGTCCATTCTACATAATATAATAATATTAGTCATAGATTATGGGAGTAATTGATAATATTAATTATTATTATCATATGATACATATTGGGATTAATTTATAATATTAAATATTATTAGAATGTGTTACAAAATGGGCTTAATTGAAAATATTCTTAATATTTAGTGTAAAATGGGCATGTGCCCATTCTACCCAAAACAAGAATATTAGATTATTTATAAGAGACCAATGTTATTAACATGATGTTGTGTAGAATGTAAACCTACCCATTATACATGTCAAATATCTTTATCTTTTGTATAATGGCATTAATTGATAATATTCTTATCTTGTGTAGAATATACATATTCTCACTCTTCACAAGATTTCAAGAATAAATTGATCACCAAACATGGTGTAGAATTTAGAGTAATTTTATTGATAATGTCATCCAAATGATAATAATATCATGCATTAAGTGGATAATCATTACAATTATGATGCACATATGAAGTATCATTCTTAGTATCATGCTTATGAAATAGATCACTAAAAATCTTGATCTTAGCATTATCATTTTGTTGAGGCTTTGATTAATCTATAGGAGTGCCTATATTTATGGAATTGTTGTAAATAAGTTTGTGAATAAGATGCCTGAGTTTATAATACTTGTTTGTAGAATGACCATTGAATCAATGATAGTCACAATATGCATTTTTATCAAATAATTTACTTTATGGTTTATTCATGTAAAATTAATATGGAAGAGGAAAAGTGATTAAGTGGAGTTCAAGTAACATTTTTAATAATTTTAAAGGTTGTTTTGGTAATATATAAAATTTTATTCATTATTGATATGATAAATAAATTTTATTATTAGGTTGATAAATAACATTGACTTGTATCTTTGATTCTAGTTTAGTATCTCATGTCTTATCTATGTAAGATGGTTTTCTCTAAAGTTTGGTTGTAGTAATTGTAATAGGTTTATATGTGTACTTAATATTGTTCAAATTGATAATTTTACCTTATTTATCTCTTATAGTATGACAAATATCTTTAAATGTTTTAAAATTCTTAGAGATGATTGGCTCATGTAATGGTACAATAAAAAATTGTTTTGATATGTCTTGTAATTAGTTTATCTACCTATGCATTAGTAATTGTAGCTAAAATAATCTTTTAATTAAGTAAATACTCATTGATAGGCTCATTAGTTCCTTATTTAATATTATTTATTTGTGAATATAAAATTTTCTCATCAATCTTGATAGCGAGGTACTTGAGAAACAAATCCAATAAAGGATTGAATGCCTTCATAGATTGAGTAGGCAAATCATAAAATCAACACAAAGCATAGTATTTTAAACTCATTATAAAGGTTTTAGTTATAATTTTATCATTAAATACATAATCCAAACATGATAAATGAAAATATTTTATATTTTATTTAGGATCTCCTTTACTCCCATATAAAGAAAACTTAGGAGCTATAAATCCAGTGGGTAAAGGATAGGATGAAATATAATGTGGTAAAGGAATATGAAGTAAATCATGGGAATATAATTATTTGATTAATTTGAAGATACCTTACTCTAATTTTAATATCTTAGCTTACATAAATATAAATGTGTGCTCGAGGGATCATAAAATATATAATGTATGTGGTGTATTATGCACATCTATTAAAGGATTGGAATGGATTACTGGGTTAGGCATATGAGTATAAATTTAAAGTAAACCATGAGTTTACCCAAATATAAACAAGTGGATGGAATAAAAATATAAACAATAGTAATGGCTACACATGTATTAGGTTTGAAAATATAAAAGTGGTTCTTATTATGCATTAAATGTATAAATTTTGGTTTTTTGTGCATTTTAGAAGCTAACATAACCTAAATTATTTTGGGTATGTCTTATTGAATTTTATAAATTCCTTATCAAAATTAAGATATACATTGAACTTGTTCTTGATCAAATCTATTGAGTTAATCGGGATGAATCCTATCTAAACCATCATGGGTATCTTTTAATTTTTCATCATTATCTTGTTCATTTTTATTATATTCTTAAAAATATTAATTATCAAAATTTTCATCAAAAGAGGAATAAATGTGTGAATTAGTAGAATCCATTTTAGCTATTATTATAGTAATTTGAATATATTCAATTAAAATATCCATTATTCTATCACTTGATCTTAAAGGAGTATTAGATGAAAATTGCTTAGGTGGAATAGAAGAAACACATGAAATTAAAATTTTAAATGTGAAAAGGGAAGACACAACTAAAAAATAAAAAATAAATAAATCCTCAAATGGTTGGAACCATAAGGAAGACTAAGGGTTAGACATGGTTTAAAAAATAAATAGGTTCACCAAATGTTTATGATGAATTTGAGTTAATATTGAAATTAACATTACTTCACATAAATGAAATAGAATAATGCAAAGTGATATAAATTAACTTTTAAACAAAAAACTTAGGGTAAAGTATTAAAATAGGCAAATCAAAATAGAAAAGGGAAAGGATAAAATATATAAAGAGAGACAAACTTAGTTTTTTGAATTTTAATGTGACTAAAGTGGAACACATAATAGAGTAATAGAAAGAATACTAAAAATCCAAAAACATTGTGGAAGCTATGCCTAAGTGATTTCAATGACAAGAATTCATAATAGAGGATAGGAACAACTACCACTATTTTCCATGTCTATCGGTTCTATATTTTTTTAAAAAAAATTGAACTTTTGGAATATTTACATCTAAAAATGAAAATCAGGTCTTATTTCATTTATTTATCCTTTAGAACTATGTAAGAGACTTGTGTGTGCCTTATTGATGATGAAAACCCTAGGCTTGTGACACAAGGAGACAAATTATAATTAGTAAAAATGAATTATTAGTTGGAATTATGTTATACCTTAACACCCCACTATGTTGAGTGTTTCCTACATAATAATACTCAAAAGAGGGATCAAACCTCCATCTAGTTCTCTCACCTAACTACTTTATGTAATTATGTTCCTTTAAATATATCAATGCATATATAATCATATTAAATACTTGATCTTGTAGGATTATAGATGCATAAAACTAGTTTGTAACTTAACTAAAGACTAATTAAAGCAGTTATAAATAATAGGGAGCTTTTACTCAATGTGCACTTGTGTTAATAACCATTTTGAATTGGAATTTATAGCTGTGTAATAAGTGATTTGAATGTGTATTTATAACAATCTCATTGAGATAAAAACATGGTAATAAGTTTAAGAATATGGAGGAAAACCTTAAATATGGTTTCATTCGAAAATATTCTCATTTTTGGGTAACAAACATAGTCGTTAGATAGGGACATGATTGACAATCACTATTGTCCTTATCTAGATATTTTTTCCCCTAAGGAAATGTGTTGAAATTTGGTTTTGGACTGAGTTATATAGATGCATATTGCAATCATAGCATTTTTTTATGTGATGGATACCAATTAAAAGGTAAAATTGATCCTCTCTAAGGCTTAAAATAGGGTAAAATAATAAAATAGGCACCATTTGAAAACACAAGTTAATTAAGGATAAAATAATTGAAATAGGAATAATCAAGTATTTATGATGAAATTTAGGTTATTAAACTTCCTATGGATATTGTGGTTTTATATTATAGATGATGACATTAATTTATTATGCCGTATAGAATTATTTTCTCCATGATTATTTGATGTTGATGATTGTGACATTAATTGACAATTATTATGTTATATATTATATGGATACATTGATTATATTATCATGTTTTACATCACTTATATCAGATGATCCTCTAATCCATGTCATGTCTATGTCTTGGTTGTGTCAGGTCAACATCATGGCATGCATTTTATGTATTTGTGATACTTGATCATGATATGTGTGATTATAACTTACTCACTATGATATGTTATGTGTGTGTCCACATATCTTGTATATGAAGCAAATTTATTATTACAAATCACATGGAGCCATAATCACTATCACACATTATTATTTTATGTTATCTATTTATATTGGTGTTTTCATGATTTTTATCATGATTTTGGTACAAAATATTATTAATTAAGATATATAATTTTGAATGATAATTTATTTTAAAAAATTATAATCATTATATCTTGTGTGAATAATAAAAATGGATATTTACTTGGATTACATGTTTCATACATGCTTACAAATATAAAATATTTTATATTATGATATGTATTATCATGTTTATAAATGTAATTTAAGTGATTATAAATTTTATATATAACACATGATGAACATAAGTATTTCTCTTGCTATGATTTATTTTTAGGATTCATCCCACATATCAAATGGGGGAATACAATTGACTTGTTTCAAAGATTTAAACTATGTCAGATAGAACATTTCACATTTTGAAAAACATCATATGATTCAAATCAATCATATTAAACATATTGAGACATGTTAACATGATTTAAATAATTTTATGTTATTTTTAGGAATAATTAATACATTTAATGATATTTTTATACATGATTTTAAATTCTACATCACTTTTAATAACATATGGATCAGATGGGGAATGGACATTGCTCATGCAAACATTTTTATATTTTCTATATTATGGATAAATTGGGAATAATTGTACTACATGAGAATTTTGGGTTTATATATTTATAAAGTTGTTGATACATTTACATATGAACCTAAATTTGGGGTTCCAAAAAGAAGTTATTATTATACTATAGGTAGTGTGGTTAAGCTTACTATAATGGTAAACATCTAAAACCACATTTCTAGTGTAGTTAGGGAATTTAAACTCCTCAAATCAAAGTTTCAATAGTTTTATATCCTTTTGGCATGTTCACCCCCTGATATCCACTAATTAGATTGAAAAAAATGACACCTTGATTCACATACGATTAGGTATGTTCATTCCTTAGATTTTTAATATTAATATTTTTTAATTATTAATATTATTTCAGATTTTTGTTATTATAGGAAATTTATCTATACATGTTTCTTAAAAAAATCACATGAATAGAACTATAAATTCCATATATACCTATCAAAACCATGTACGACTATCAAAGGTACCAAAATTTATTTATTTTATCCTTTTATTTAGAATTTTAAAAACTATATACAAAATTTGCATTTGGATATACATAAATTTAGTATTTGTCACTTTTAAAACATGAAATTTGATATAATTTTACATACTTAGATAGTGTACATATTTTATACACAAAATGTTTTTCACTTTATCATTTATTAACACTTTGTCTTGTAGTAAATTCTTGACAATCAATCTCCATGAGTGTACACCTCAAAGGGTGCACCAAGAAATAGGTGGAAAATATTTTGGTGCTTTAATGTGTGTGTGTGTGTGTGTGTGTGTGTGTGTGTTAATAATATCATTCTTACTACCATTTCATATTACTCATATTATTTTTCTACTTACCTCCTTCCATCCTATAATATTCAGTTGTGTTAGTTTCCTCATATACTATAACATCGATCAGGTCGATACCATCTATTTAGTACATTTTATCTTATTATACTATATCAACTAGTCAGATGTAGTTTTAATATTTTATTCTAAAATTTATATTGTATCAATCATTATGATTCAGCTCTAAGCCTATTCTCTAACATTCATAATGTATCATCATGGTTGATACCATTCAGTGCCATATGACATCTCTTAATTGTATTGATCTAGATGATGCCATCAAATTATATCTTCTGTTTGGTTTTGGGTATTGGATCACTATATATAAATGTCATATTTCATCTAAACATATGCCTATAAACTTTATTCATTCTATTATTTCTCAAAAAAATTCACTAAGTCACATTTTGAGGTGTTAGATCTAGAATCTTATCTTGAATGAATTTGGTCTTATGTAAGTCCTAGAGATTCAATATGAGGAGTCATTATGAATATTATTAATTATAATACCAACCATTTTAATTATTTATAACCAAAATAATGTCATGTAAATCACCATTTCCCAAATGTAATATTGATGCTCAATGGGTCCACTCCAAGGTAAGTATTTATATCCTGATACTCTTTCTTTTATTTACTTAGTAGTTAAATTTTTCTTACTGATTATTTAATTAATGTGTGTGTATCATTTTATAGGTTATCTCTACACTGAATAAGTTTGCATAGAAATAAAATTTCTTAGATTATCCATATTCAATTTTAGGTTGCCTAGACCCCCATTTGTTGACCATGGAAACTTACTTATTTTGACCATTCTAACCCTTTGCCTTTATTTAAATTTAATTTAATTGAATAATTAATTAAATTACTTATTTTTAATAATTTTATTTCATATATTTCTCATTAGAGCTACTTTGTTATACCATAGGCTTATGCTTTATAACCCTTTCCTATTGTTATTTTTGACATATGAACCCTCTTTTAAATATATGAATCCATTGGTCACTACTCAATCAATAGGTATCACATATATATTTTGTTATCCTTATCTAATTCTATATCTATTGTGGTAAGATATTTAAAAGCTAATCCTAACCCATGCATACACATAAATATGATTCTTGACCAGACTTCCCCTTTATCAATATACCCATGTATTATCTTATCCACATATATTTTCTAGACATAATTAATATTAACTTAGTATTTATAATAATACATTAAAAATCCTAGATAGACCTTATCAATACCTAACACCCTTATTTTCACTTCTAATAAAGTGTCAATAAACCTAGATAATGGTAATTATTAGAGGCATCTCCCTCTACTGGTAGTTTGTGGGGGTACATAATGAATATTTTACAAATTATTAAGTATAAATTAGGTTTTCAAAGGCATATTTTATAAAATACAATTTAAATCACCATTATGGTTATTATTCAATAGATTAGTCAATAATGATGAAATAAAATGTGTTTAAAATTCATGTATATTCCTATATCATTCAATAAATTCAATTTAAAACACCAATTCTCAAATTTTCATTATGGAAAGTATAAAAGATAAAAATATAAAAATATATTATATATTATATATTTTTCATGATTATACACACGCATAAACATAAGTGTGATAAATACATATGGTTGATCCCTTTTCAAAGTATTGTATCATATTCAATGCTCAATAATTCAATATGGACTGGTTGGGGCTAATTCAATCAAAATTAATAAACCTTTTATAATGGAATATTATGGTCAATAAATCACAATTAATATTTTTATTAAAGAATAAAAATATGTATCATAATGCAATATGAAATAAGTTCACATACATAAAACTAGATTTCAAATGTAAAGCTCCTTGAAGATGTATGTCCCCACTATGCACAAATATACTACTAGTAAACCCTTAATATTTTAGCTATTGAAAACACCTAAATTATTTTAGCAACACTTATCTAGGTTTTCATTTCTTGTTACTATAATGAACATTTGATGAACCACAACCAATTTTTTTCAAAATCTCATGGCATATAATATAAGTGACAGACAATTAAAATTATTAAAGTGTGTCATTTTCCTCATTCCATTTGAATTCTAAATCAA
The DNA here is from genome assembly GCA_037957365.1 of Torreya grandis. Lineage (NCBI taxonomy): Eukaryota > Viridiplantae > Streptophyta > Pinopsida > Cupressales > Taxaceae > Torreya > Torreya grandis. Next base: position 598,056 of record JARHVA010004434.1, read on the forward strand.
CTATTTATAATATCAATTACCCCCTTTCAATTCATATTATAATCTTTATTTCTATATTTTATGTAATCTTAATTAGTGCATAGTTTCCATTACTTTATCTCTCATATGTTAAATAATACTAAAATATGGCTATTTAGTTATTTTTTCAAAACCCTAGGCTTCCTTCTAAATTTGGAATTTAAAAAAATAAAATTTAAAATATTTATTTAGGTTTCATATTTATTCCATATTAATATCTATTAGAGATTAATTTTTATTTAGTTATACATGTCTTATTATAATAAATTCACTTATCTTATATTTATGATAATTCACATCTATCTTGTGCTTTTATAGAGAATCTTGGAGTTGCATTTATATGAAACTCACTCAACACTTGTCACACACATCCAACTCACCTTATCATGTTTAGGGACATTTGACACACATAAGAAGGTTGTTTATATAAATCATCTTTCCTTTTATCTCTATTTATTGAGCTCTCTCCTCTTTCATTGTATACTAGACTACCATTAGTTTATCTTTAGATTTATTTCTTATGTCTTGAATCCCATATCTCTTATATATTATTTTTTATTCCATTGAAGTTGTAATTAGATAATTTTATTTTGTAATCCTTCTGAATAAATGTGAGGTTTTCTTCTATTTAATGTTTTCCCTACTTAAAAAATTATTGCCTCTTGCACTATCTTTTGAATTTTTATTGAGGTAATATTATTTTATTTAGACATTTATTATTTCATGTTTTAAATATTAATTTTTTGATCCTAGCATATTTTATAACATGGTTTTGAAAAAGTTTTTAAAACATTGATCTTTTAATATGTGTAAGTGCTTAGGTGGAGAAGCAAGAGATGTTTTGACACTTTTTTTAATAATTATTCACACCCTTGTAACCATTTTTTATGTCTTAAATTATTTATAATAACCTTTAATTATTTTAATATGTTTTGCTTTTACTGAAATTAGACGTAAGTCTAAGTTATTCTCTTTTAATCATGTGTTATCTCTCTTAAGCATGGCATTTTAAATCTATTTTTTTTAAAACTCATCTTATAATAATGTTATATATTTTGATATAAGATTTAGGTTTTTAATAATTTTTTTGTTTAGTTAATATTCATGAATAAACTTTCAAACATTTTCAAAAACCCATATATTTTGAAAGAATTTGTCAAAAATGTAACAATTGCATTTCAAAATAAAATTATGGTGCAAAATAGAAAATAATAATTTGACTTTATCTACACTTATATATGGTAAAATATTGAATTTAAAAATTATTTAAGTTTTAAAATATTAAAATTTAAGATTTAAAACTTTTAATTCATATTTTTAAATTATTTTCTAAAAAAATTCAAATCCAGAATCAAAGCCTTTATCGAAGCTTTTTAAAAAATGAAATTACCTCATATAAATGAGATATTGTGTGTTCTTTTTTACTCCTTGGTATGAAATTTAATCATAAAATTTGTTTTCAATTATTTGATAAATTAATTTACACATTAAATATTTTCAAATCAAATCCTTTTTTAATAAAATACTTTTAAATTGGCATTAGTTTTAGCATTTAAAAATATCATGCAAAATTTTGATTTCAATGATAATTAAATACATGATCTTAAGTGCCAAATATAATGTCAAAATATTACTATTAATAATCTTAAAAATTAATTTAATGAGAAATTAGATAACATTCATAATTTAATTGACACTTTTAATGTTAAAATTATGTCTTTTGATCACAGTCATGCCTCTAATAATGATGATAAACAATGTGTTTCTTATAAACAATGTATTATATTAAAGTCTCATTATTATAACATTGGCATAAAAATAATGCACTTAATGGGATGTAATGTAGGAAGTTTTGAAAAATGTTAAAATGGCATTCATAAGCCTATTTTTATTAAATCTAATAAAATTTTTTTTGGTCTTGGCTTTA
>JARHVA010004434.1:605000-770000 GCA_037957365.1 Torreya grandis
TGAAGATCTAATGTCATGTGAGAGATTTGATAAAAATATCTATCTAGTAAATAGATTTTAAATTTGAAACATTAAAGCCTAGAAGCGTACAAGGATCCAATAGAGTGCATGAGACTATCAAAACAAGATCTAACATATTTGTTTTAAAGTTGATAAATTTGAATGAGGATCATCAGATCATGGTACAAAAATCAAGATCAATGGTTAGTATTCAAACATATATTCATCATAGTAGTCAAGTAGAAGAACATGCAAGTAAGCAATAAAATATGACACAGTTAATGAAATAGATGGTGGTGATAGATCAAATTTGTCTAATATGACATGTACATCAAAACTAGAGCCTAGTATATGCTAAAAGTAGTAATGAGACTAAGAATCATGGTGATGGAGCATGAATTCAAGATTTATGAAACTTGTTGTTCAATAAATATGAATTGAGTCTATAATTGGTGTGATGTGTTAGTAAACAAGTATGAACACATAGAAGATGCAAAAACCTAGACTAAATGCTTAAATATATGTCATCTAGGATACAATTAAAATCTACTGAATAGATTCAAATTTGAGATAGAGAGAGAGAGAGAGAGAGAGAGAGAGAGAGAGAGAGAGAGAGAGAGAGAGAGAGAGAGAGAGAGGTAGAGGCTTCTAAAGTGTTTTAATTGTGTCAAATAGAAAATATAGAGACATAAAGGAAAAAGAGCATAGTGGAAGATAAGAGAAGGATGAAGAGCATAGTTTGAGCAATTATAGAATAGAATTATAATAAAGAATTAGAATGTGATTCATTTATAAATCAATATTGTAATATAGAGCTATATCTCTATATTTTAAATATAGATCTATTTAGTGTGTAACATCAGATAAGTTGAGTTGGTGCTAAGTCTGTGAGTTGGTGTTTCCTTAGAGTAGGTTATCTTAAACTAGGGAATTAGTGTCTCCTTAAAGTTGGTACCCTTAAACATTGTAACTAGTGAAGTTTTAACTATGAGGTTGGATTAGAATAGTAGATTCTAATAGCTATTCTCACCATGGTTTTTCCCATATTAGGTTTTACACGTATACATATGATGTTGTGTCTATTTGTGTGTATGTGATCTTTATATATATTTTTAATCTACATTAAAAGTTAAAAAAAAGGAATAAGTTATTAAATCTAATGATTCACCCACCTCTTAGTATATATTCATGTTCCAACAATTGGTATGAAAGCCATGGTTCTTTAGAATAAGCTTAATTGGCTCAAGTAGATATTGAATGATGAACATAAATGGCTAGTCAAGAAGGCTCTTCCACAAATAAAGCATCTCTCTTTGATGGATAAAACTATTCATTTTACAAAATTATAATGGAATGATATCTATCTTAATTAGGGTTTGTTGTATGGATTTCTATTGTAAATGGATATATAGTTTGTGCTACAATTCCTAATGATTAGGCTACCAAGAAATAATATGAGAGTAATGATAAGGATAAGAATGTTATTCTATGTGGATTATCTAACTCAAAATTTATCAAAGTGATGCATTATCAAAATGCACAAGATATATAAAATAAATTAAAGAGCATCTATGAAGGTGATGAGAAGGTAAAATAGGCCAAACTACAAACATTCAAAGGCAAGTTTGAAATCCCTGAAATGAATGAAAAATAGAAAATTATAGACTATCTCCTTAGATTATATGAAATAGTCAATGCAATGAGAGGCCTTGGAGAAGAGATGAAATATCCAATCATTATCAGAAAGTTCATAAGATCTCTACCATCAAGGTATGACTAAAAAATCTTTGCAATAAAAGAAGCAAAATATCTAGATAAACTCACTATTGATGAGTTGCATAGAACATTCATAGCTTATAAAATGAGAATGGGAGAAACATATACCTTAAAGAGATAAGGTACATTCAAAGCATCTAAAATAATAAATGAAGAAGCACCTACATCCAAATCTAAGGAGACTGATGAAGAAGAAGCCAACTTTGTCAGAAGATTAAGAAGAGGGTCTAGAAAGTACAAAGGTAAGTTACCCTTTAAATGCTTTAACTATGGTAAAGTATAAAATTTTTCCACTAGATTACCTTATAACAAAAATGGTAACTTTTATCAAGAAGAGGATAGTAAAAAAGTGAAACCCCACTATTCAAATAAGAAGAACATACTCAATAATGAGAAAAGCATGTACACAAAAGAAGATAGTGATTCATTAGATTAAAATGATAGTTATGATGATGACCATGATTGTGCTTTTATGTCTAAGGAAAAGGAATTAATATTAATTATATTAGGAATAGCTTCCATGGATCAATAATAAGTTGAAGATTTAGATGAAGAAGAATTAGAAGTTGATATACAGTGTGAAGTCATCTATGCTCTAGATAAAATTAACAAGCTAAGAAAAGAGATCTCAAAATAGAAGAAGCTTAGACAAAAGGAGATTGATAAAATGTTTGAAAGTCTTTAAAAATATGATTAGATGGTGGTTAGCCTAAAGACACAAGATGAAGAGGTAAAAATAATAGAATATTTAGTCAAACATTAACTATAATCTAAATCTAATGAAAACATGAAGTTAGAAGCAAAGATATTGGCTTTGACAAAAAACTTGAGAAATCTAAAGAAAAAATGACAAAGGTTTGAAGATAAAAGGAGAATCATATATTTTTTATGGTTTGATCAACCCTCAAAATACTTCAAAAGAGATATATTGTCTTGGTTATGAAAAATGAAATTGTCCCATAACTAGTACATCTACTAACCTATATGACCAATTCAAAGTAGAAGGTGAATCAGGAGCAAAGAAAGAGAAAGCTTGAAAGAATACAAAGATGTACACAAGTACTATTGAAGTGAAGAAAGCTGAAGGAGAAAAGAATCTTGAAGATGTTGGAAATATTATTATTGATGTAAAAGGTCTAGCATTATTGGTGATAAAGGCCCCATAGCATTTAATGGTGTTTTTTATATTCATATCTTGGCTACTGCATGTTAATATTTATTTACTATTAAAAAATATATTTTTAGTTGCATATAAGTCAAAAGAGGGCCCATGGAGAAGTCAAAGAGTCACAGGGTAAAGACAAAAGAGGAATGGGACACATTTTCCCATTAAGAGTCATCTTGAAGAATTCCAAGAGTTACCATATAAAGAAAAAAGAGGGTATGGCACATTTTTCCATGAAGGGACACTTTGAGGAATATGAAAAGTCACCAAGATAAATAGAAAAGAGAAAAGGACACATTTTCTTATGAAGGGTCACCATGTGACTTTTCAAATGCAAGGATATGAAGGGTCATGCAAGTTTGACACCATTTTCCATGAGGATTGAATGGTCACAAAGGGTGAATACCAAAGGTCATTTGGAAAGATATAAATGAAGGCTTGAGAAGCCATTTGTTATATGCAATAATGTGCATGGTTTGGTAATTTTTTTATATAATATAATATGAGTGAAAAGTAGGAGAAATTGTAGAGTTATATCATTTATTGAGTAAGAAACATTGAGAGATAGTTGTGTTTTATATACAAGAGGGGTTAGTGCTCCTATGGGTTGGTGCTCACAAATATTTAAAAGGGGTTGGTGCTCTTATGGGTTGATGTTAACAAATAGTTTATATGTTTGTGCTTGACAAAGGGGTTGATGATCCTACAAGTTGGTGCTTGTGAACTTTATAATATGAGTTAGTGCTCATTCATATACTTGAGATTATTCTCCATAGTTTTTCCCACTTTGGATTTCCATGTAAAAAAGCTAGTATCTCTCTCTCTCTCTCTCTCTCTCTCTCTCTCTCTCTCTCTCTCTCTCTCTCTCTCTCTCTCTCTCTCTCTCTCTCTCTCTCTCTCTCTCTCTCTCTCTCTCTCTCTCTCTCTCTCTCTCTCTCTCTCTCTCTCTCTCTCTCGTGTGGTGCATGTTATTGTTTCAGTTTCATTACATATCTTAAATGTGTGATTATATGGATTAAATAAAATAAACCATATTAAATAAAAGATATATAATATACTGACTCACCCCACTTCTCAATATATTTCATGATTAATAATTGGTATCAGAGTAGGTTCCTTTTGAAAAAGTTTTACAACTTAAAGGTAGATCGAGGAAAGCACAATGGATGGATCACATGAAGGTTTTTATACAAATAAAGTACCTTTTTTTGATGGGACAAATTATGATTTTTGGAGCATAAGGTTGAGGACTTATTTTGTGGCCCTTGGATTTGACATTTAGCAAGCAGTGGTGGAGGAATATGAAGAACCAAAAACACTTGTAAATACTCCAATGGAAAAGAAGGAAACTGTAAATAATGCTTAATATTTAAATGCTATTTTATGTGGTTTATGTGAATCATGATTTGTTAAATTTATGCAATGTAAATCTACTCATGAAACTTGGGTAAATCTTGAGAATATTTACAAAGGTGATGGAAAGGTTCAACAAGCTAAGCTTTAGACTTTTAGAAGACAGTTTCAGAGTTTGAAGATGGAAGAGGAAGAAAATATAGAAATTTACCTTTTGTGGGTTGATAAAATAGTTAATCAAATTTAAGGTCTTGGAGGAAAGTTAGAAGAATCAATCATGGTACACAAAGTTTTGAAATCTCTACCATTGAGATATGATGTAAAAGTTTTGGTAACTAAGGAGATGAAGAATTTAGCCAATCTAAAGATGGATGAGCTACATGGTATTATTATAGCATATGAGATCGTACCAAACAAGATAAACCTTCAAAGAGAGAAGATGATTTCAAGACATCAAAGAAAGAAAAGGCTAAGATTCAAGAATCAAGTGATAGTTCTAGTGATGATGAATATGACAACTGAGTTTTATTCATTTACAAGCTAAAAAATGGCATAGGTAAATATCAAGTAAAATTATCTTTTAAATTATTTAATTGTGGAAAGATTGGACATTTTGTAGCTAAGTTCCTAGATAAGGGTAATGGTGACAATGAAGAAGGAAAGTCTACATACAAGAAGAAATTTTAAAGGAAAATTTAAGAAGGGATTCAAGAAGAAGAGTTTTTATTCTAAATATCCTAGATCAACTAAATATAGTATAGTCAGTGACTCAGAAGAAGAGATTCTATTCATGGACATACACGAATATGCCTCCACAAGTAAAAGTATAGATGATCAAGAAGAAGAACAAGATGGAGCTAAAATGAATCTGGAAGGATAACTCATGTATTTCTTAGAAGAGTTAAAATCTCTTTAGAATAGTAACCAAATATTGAAGCTCCAGATTGAGAAAAATGAAAAGGAGTCAAAGGAAATAATTGAAGATCTACAAGCACACATTGAAAAAGCCAAGAAGAATGGAAAAGATCTAACACAGTTGTAAAAAGTAAGTGAAGAATGTGAAAGGTATGCTATTGAAATTGCTTCATTAAAATTATATCTTGAGAAAAGAAATAAAACAATTAATGATAGAGCAACCAATGATTCAAAATCTGAGAATAACACTAATATGTTGAATAAGATATTAGAAAGTCAAAGATCAATGTAAAATAAGATAAGTATCATATTTGAAAAAGAGAAAGGGGAGGCCACTACTTTCACAAACAAGGTTAACATAGAAAAAATAAAGAGCTATGTTGAAGCTCTTACAAAAGAGGAAATAAAAAAGAATTTAAGAATACAGAGGACATCTCAAACAAAGAAGGCTAGAAGGAATAGATCTAATAAAGACAATCAGGTTAGAGATACACAAATAGGTCCTATTTTTATTATAATGGATATGGTCATAAAAAAATAGAATTTTGAAAAAGGGATAAAAATTTTAGAAATAAGGAGAAGAAAACTCATGTAGAGTCAAGCAAAAGCCACAACTCTTTTTCTTCTCTATCAAGATTTAATGAAGAGGCCATAATATGTTACAAGTGTAAAAACTTTGGAAACATAGCTTGGTACTGTAAAAGTGTGTTTGAGTCTATCAAGAAGGACCAGAGTTTTAAGGTCCATTCATCAAGAAGAAAGTTTAGATAGGTTCATGGTAGAAGAAACAACTTGAAAAGTCTATGTTGGTCTAGATCGCTTTGCATGCAAGAAATGAAGAAAATCCATGGTTCATTAATAATGTATGTTCGATGCATATGATAAGAGACAAGAACAAGTTTATAACCTTGAAAAATATTAATGGTGGCATAGTGAAATTTAGAGATAATACTACTACCAAAATTACCAAAAAAGGTACACTAAGTTTGGATAATGGTAGAACTAAAACTAAAAATGTTTTGTATGTATAAGGTCTTAAGCATAATATTTTGAATTTAAGTCAAATGTTTGATTAGGGGCACACACTAAAGTTTTATGTAAAAGGTTTCAAAATTAGGAGAAAAGATTTAGATGTGTTGGTTATAGATGCTCAGAGAATAGGCAATAATTTGTATATGTTATTAGACATCAAAGGTCAAAGATGTTATTTGGGTCAAATTGAAGAAAGTTGGCTATGGCACAGGAGAATGGGACACATAAATTTTGACAATATTATCAACATCAACAAAAATCAAGTAGTCAAAAATTTTCCAAAGATTACAAAGCCATCCAACATGCTTTATGAACCTTGTTAGCATGGGAAGTAGGTCAGAAGGTGGTTAAAAAAAAAGAGTACTCAAGCACTCAAATGTTAGAGCTTGTTCACACTAATTTGTGTGGACCTATAAGAATTCAAAGTACTCAAGGAGAGAAATATTTCATGTTGCTTATTGATGATTTTTCACGTATGACTTGGGTAATGTTTTTAAAGAAAAATTAGAAGCTTTTAGACATTTCAAAGCATACAAAGTATTAGTTGAGAATAAAATAGGTTTGAATATTAGGTGCCTAAGATTAGATCAAGGAGGAAAATTCATGTTAGATCAGTTTATTGAGTATTGTGAAGACCACAGAATAAAGAAACATTATTTAGCAGCCAAAACTCCATAGCAAAATGGAGTAGTTGAATGAAGAAACATAATAGTTTAGGAGATGGTGAGGAGAATACTAAATGAATCCAAGATACCAGATAAATATTAAAGAGAGATAGTTTCTATAGCAGTTCATATTTAGAATAGAGCATTATTGAAAGTCAATAATGATAAGACTCCTTATGAGCTATGGAAAGACAACCTAGAAATAGTTAATTATTTTAGAGTTTTTAGTAGCAAATGCTTCATAAAGAGAACTAATGAAAAACTTGGTAAGTTTGACTCTAGAGTAGATGAAGGTATATTTCTTGGTTATTCTTAAAAAATTAAAGATTATAAATGTTGTACAAAATGAACTAAGAAAATAGTTGAAAGTGCAGGTGTCAAGATAGAATAAGATGGAACACAAATAATTAGCTATCCAATAGACATTCCTAAAATTATTAAAGAGAAAGATTTTGAAGAATCAGATGAAGATGAGAAGATGGATAAAAAGGACACCAAAACCCCATCCAAATATGTCTAGAGAAATCATAATGAATGTGACAACATCAAGGACATAAATGAAAGAATTATCACCATAAAAATGATGGTAAGTGAATCTGAGTTAGTTAATTTCTCTTTGTTATCCAAAATTCAGCCTAGAACTTTTTTAGAAGCTAGAAATGATAAGCATTAGGTTAAGGAAGATGAATAATTAAATTAGATAGGAAAAAATGTTACTTGTGAATTAGTGCCTAGACCAAAAGATCCCAATGTGATAGGAACAAAATGGGTTTATAGAAATAAGTTGAATGAAAATGGAGAAGTGACATAGAATAAAGCAAGATTAGTATGTAAAGGATATGCTTAGATTAAGGGAATAGATTTTAAACACACTTTTGCACTAGTGGCAAGGCTAGAGGCTATTAGAATATTTTTTGCATATGCAATGCTTAAAAATTTCAAAGTATTTCAGATGGATGTTAAATCTACCTTCTTAAATGATAATCTAGAAGAAGAGGTATATATTGAGTAGCATAAAGGATTTATTCTCTCAAATTTTAGTATCCATGTATGCAAATTGAAGAAAGCAATGTATAGATTGAAACAAGATCCCAGAGCTTAGTATGTAAAACTTGATAAGTATCTATAGGATCAAGGTTTCAAAAAAGGATTTGATGATAGTAATATCTACATCAAAACAAAAGTTGAGCATCTATTGATTATTTTGGTATATGTTGATGACATCATTTTTAGAGGAAACATTGAAAATATGACAAAATAATTTTTTGATAATATGAAAAAAGAATTTGAGATGTCTATGCTTGGAGAATTGTCATTTTTCTTAGGATTACAAATATTTCAGTCAAATAAAGGAATTTTCATATCTCAAACTAAATATGCCAAGGAAATGTTGAATAAATTTGGTTTTGAGAATTGTGTACTAGTTGGCACACAAATAAGTATAAGAAATAAGTTGAGCAAGGATTAAGATTCACCTTTTACAGATCAATAATTGTATAGATATATGATCTATAGGATTTTATATTTGACAACATCAAGGCCAAACATCATGCATGTAGTAGGTATGGTTGTAAGATATCAGTCAACTCTAAAATATATTCATGTTCAGTTGGTGAAGAGAATATTTAGATATAGCAAGCGGACATTAGATTATGGATTATGGTATCCCATAGGTAGAGATTTCACTTTGGTTGCTTATACAAATTCAAATTGGGCAAGTTTCTTAGGTGACAAAAAGAGTACAAGTGGAGAAGTTTTCTTCCTTAGTGATAGCTTATTTTCATGGCTAAGCAAGAAGCAGAACTCGATATCACTTTCTATAGTTGAATTAGAATATATTATAGTAGTATTGTGTTGTACTCAAATGATTTTGATGAAGCAAGCTTTGGAAGATATCAAGGTAAAATATGATGAACCTATTTCTATTTTTTGTGACAATACAAGTGTTATTAATATTTTGAAGAATCCAGTGATGCATTCAAGAACAAAACATATTCTCATTAGATATCACTTCTTGAGAGATCAAGTTGTAGATTAACATGTTAATATGGAATATATCAATACTATAGAGCATATTATAGATATTTTCACAAAGGCACTATGAAAAGACACATTTGAGTATCTACGGGAGAAGTTGGGAGTATTTTTTTTAACTTCCTACCATTGAGGATCATCATTAGTTAAGGGGGAGCTAAGTGTTAGCTCCAGGATATGCCCTTTACCATTGATATCAAAGGGGGAGAAGAACAAAAATAGGTAAAGGTATAGATATAGGTGTATAAATAGGTATAGGTTGCTACAGTAAGGGGGAGTTATTATATGTTTTTCAGATGGTAGTATGTATAAGTTAACATGTGTAGTATAGGTTTTAATATGTGGCAGTTTTATTTTTAGGTTTCCATCAATGATAAAGGGGGATATTATTGGAAATAAATTACATTGATGTCAAAGGTCTAGCATTATTGGTGATAAAGGCACCATAGTATTTAATGGTGTTTTTAATTCATATCTTGGCTAATGTGTGTTAATATTTATTTAATATTAAAAAATATATTTTTAGTTGCATATAAGTCAAAAGAGGGCCCATGGAGAAGTCAAAGGGTCATGAGGTAAATATAACAGAGGAATGGGATGCATTTTCCCATGAAGAGTCATCTTGAGTAACTCCAAGAGTCACCATGTCAAGACAAAAAAAGGTATGGTGCATTTGTATATGAAGGGAAACTTTGAGGAATATGAAAAGTCACCAAGATAAAGACAAAAGAGGAATGGATGCATTTGCTTATGAAGGGTCACCATGTGACTTTTCAAATGTAAGGATATAAAGGTTCATGTAAGTTTGGCACCATTTTCCATGAGGATTGAATGGTCCAAAAGGGTGAATACCAAAGGTCATTTAGAAAGATATAACTAAAGGTTTGAGAAGCCATTTGTTATATAAAAGAGAGTGCATTGTTTTGTAATTATTTTATATAAGAAAAGAGGAGAGAAAATTAGGAGATATTGTATAGTTCTATCATTTGTTGATTAATAAATATTGAGAGATAGTTGTGTGTTGTGTTTTATACACAAGAGGGATTCGTGCTCCTATGGGTTGGTGTTCACAATTCTTTACAAGGGGTTGGTGCTCTTGTCAGTTGGTGCTCACAAATATTTAATGTGTTGGTGCTCGACAAAGGGGTTGGTGCTCATGCAAGTTGGTGCTTGTGAAATTTATAACTTGAGTTGGTGTTCATTCATATACTTGAGATTGTTCTTCATGGTTTTTACCACTTTGGGTTTTTATGTAAAAATATGCTCTCTCTCTCTCTCTCTCTCTCTCTCTCTCTCTCTCTCTCTCTCTCTCTCTCTCTCTCTCTCTCTCTCTCTCTCTCTCTCTCTCTCTCTCTCTCTCTCTCATGTGATGCATGTTATTGTTTTAGTTTTATTGGATATCTTGAATGTGTGATTAAGTGGATTAAATAAAAGAAAGCAGATTAAGTAAAAGATATATAATATACTGATTCACCCCACCCACCTTCTTAGTATATTTCATGCTTAATAGAAGAAATGAAGAAGAGCAATGACCAAACCTATACAAAATCAAGAAATATGGATAACATAAAGGTAGCTTATGTAGATTATTATATAATAGTGAGATACTTGAAGAAGCTAGAGTTTAGTAGAGCTCTTTATCCTTCACAAAGAAATGCTATGACTAGGTATTCCTCATATTTTTGTGGTTATTATTATACCTTTAATGAATTTTCTCATAGGGATAGTGATTATAGATTCATACCTAAAAGGAGAATAATTTTTTTAAGTAGATATTCATTTAAACCCTTGTTAAATACAAATTTAATATGCTATAATTGAAATAATTTTGGTCACATAGCTAAACAGTGTAGAACAAACTTTATGAGACCAAAAATATAAAATGAAAAGAAAAATGTGCCTCCCAGTGTGAACAAAGGTTCACATGTCTCTAAAAAAGGGGAAATAAGATAAATAATAAACATAAGGATATGTGGAAAGTGAAAGATCAATATATGGTTTCTCAAACTGCACTCTATGCCATGAAGTAGAATTAATGAGTAATAGACAGTGGTTGCTCAAAACATATGACTAGTGATAAAATTAGTTTTATCAAACTGAGTAAATTTAAGGAAGGATCTGTGAACTTGGGAGACAACACTGTAGTGAAGATTCAATGAAAATGAACCTTGAACATAGATGGAAAACTACCTACACATGTTCTCCTTTATGTTGAAGGATTGAAACATAATCTACTAAGTGTTAGTGAAATTTGTGATAATAGATATAAAGTCACATTTAATGTAGAAGGCTGTAAGATAATGATATCTAGAAGATTAGTTGCAAAAGGGAAAAGAACTAAAAGAAATATCTATAATCTTAGTGAAGTGAATGTTAATAGGTACCTAATAGGAAATATTGATGAGATTTGGTTATGGTATAGAAGAATGGGACATGTCAATTTTGACAACCTAGTAAAAGTAAACTCAAATAAGTGTGTTAGCAACATACCCAAGTTAACCAAAAATGAAAACACTACTTGCAAGGAATGTCAAAAAAGCAGTCAGACAAGGGTCAGATTTCAAATAAAGGAGTATAAACTACAAAGCCTCTAGAATTAGTTCATACTAATCTTTGTGGTCCTACTAAGATAAGAGGATCTAAAGCAGAGAGATACTTCATGTTATTTATATATGATTACTCAATAATGACGTGGGTAACCTTTTCTAAGGATAAGTCTAAAGAATTTAAAAGATTTAGGATCTTTAGGGCCATGGTAGAGAATGAGATTAGTCGAAAAACAAATGCTTAAGATCTATTGAGGTGGGTAATTCACCCCAAATGAGTTCATAGAGTACTATGATAAGAATGGAATAAAAAGGCATTATTCTCTAGTAAGGACTCAATCAACATGGATTTATTAAAATATAGAACATGATAGTTAAGGAGGTGACCAGAACAATGCTAAAAAAGGCCAAGTTACCTAATGAATATTAAAGAAAAGTAGTCCAAATAGTTGTATATATCTTGGACAGAGTTCAACTAAGCGTAAATAGTGAAAAAACTCCCTATGAACTATGGCATGGAAAACCCACCTTTGTTAAGTACTTTAGAGTGTTTGGCAGAAAATGCTACATTAAGAGAAAAGTAGACAATTGGGAAGCTTTGAATCAAGATGGGATGAAAGAATATTTCTTGGTTATTTAACCCAAAACAAATCCTACATGTGTTACAATTTTTAAAAAAAAAGGATTGTAGAGGTCATCAATGTCAAGGTTGAAAAGGGCTTGAAACATATTAAACCTGATAGATAAATATGTAATGATGAATCAGATTATGAAGAGGAATAAACTAATGAAGAGCATGAGGAAGTAAATGAAAATCCATTTTCAAGATTTGTCCAAAAGGATCATCCTATAGAGAATACCATTGGCAATAAAAATTAAGGAGTTTAGACAAGGAGAGGAGTTTTAATAAACAAGGAAAAGGTAAGTTTTGCTCTAATGTCTAAAATTGAGCCTAAGAGCAATGTTGAAGCTAACAAGGATGAGAATTGGCTAAAAGCCATGGAAGAAGAACTGAGCCAAATTAAAAAGAACAAAACTTGGGAATTATTTCCAAGACTCTCAAACAAAAATGTAATATGTACAAAATGGGTCTTTATAAATACGATCAATGAGGATGGAACTATCATAAGAAATAAGGCCATATTGGTGTGAAAAGGATATACACAAGTTGAAGGCATAGATTTTGAGTAAATATTTTCTCTAGTTTCCATATTGGAAGCTATAAGAATGTTTCTAGCATTATTTTTTTATAATAAATTCAAATTATATCAAATGGATGTTAAGTCTACTTTCTTGAATAAGAACCTAGAAGAGGAAGTCTACAAAGAACAACTTGAAGATTTTTAGCTATCAGAACAAGAATATTATGTATGTAAACTGAAGAAAGCTCTGTATGGTCTAAAATAGGCACCTAGAGCATAGTATTCAATATTAGACTAATACTTTCAAAAATATGGATTAAATAAAGGATATGCAGACAAAAAATTGTACTTGAAATAAGAAGGTGAGCATATGTTAATTATTTTTGTATATGTTGATGATATCATTTTTAGTGGAAGAAATAGAAGAATGTTCAAATACTTTACTACTCAAATGCAAAATGATTTTGAGATGTCTATTCTTGGAGAACTTTCTTTCTTCTTAGGTCTAAAAATATCATAAACTAATGAAGGGATATGTATATCTTGAACCAAGTATGCTAAATAAATAATCAAGAAGTTTAGGATGGAAGACAACAAACTAGTAAGTAATCCCATGATAGTTACATGTAAGTTGAGAAAAGAGGATGAGTGCCTTGATGTAAATTAGACTATGTATAGATCAATTATAGGTAGCTTATTATACCTAATTGCATCAAGACTTGATATCATGCAAGTAGTGTGTATGGTTTCAAGATTTCAAGCTCCTCTTATAGAGTCACATGTTAATGCAATGAAAAGAATCTTTAGATATATCAAGAGTACAATTTATTATTACCTATGGTATCCCAAAGCTAATTATTTTAATTAAACATCATATATAGATGGTAATTGGGTAGGAAGTGTGGATGATAGAATAAGTACTAGTGGTGGTGCATTTTTCCTTGAAAATAAACTTTTTTCATGGTTGGGCAAAAATCAAGAATCAGTTACTATTTCTACAAAAAATTAGAGTATGTGGTAGTAGTGGCATGTTTCACTCAAGTCTTTTGGATAGAAAACACTAAAAGACATCAAGGTAGAATATAAATCACCTATCTCTATTCTTTGTGACAATTCAAGTGTTATTAACATATCAAATAATCCAATGATGCATTTTAGAACTAAGTATATATCGATCAAGTATCACTTCTTAAGAGAAAAGGTTGTAGATCAAGAGGTCACAATGGAATATGTGCCAACTCATGATCAAATTATAGACATATTCACAAAACCACCTCCAAAGAATAATGTGAGTATCTAAGACAAAAACTGGGAGTGGTGGCTACTACATCACATCATTATATCTTAGTGATAAGGCATGAGTCTAAGGGGAGTATCACAGAAGTATTTTTAATCCCTAGAAGAAGAGATAAAAGGCAATTTATGTATGCATATTTTTGTAATTTTATAATGATTCCATGGTTACATATTCTTGGAGAAACTCCTTTATTTGATAAAGGGGAGAAAAATTTAGACCAACTGTAATAAAGTCAAAGTCTCTTTGCCATTGATGTCAAAGGGGGATAAAAAGTACAAATGTTCTTTATAAAATTTAAATGAAGAGCAGAGAATGTGTCTAAATTGAATTTTGGAAAATGTGCCATTACCTAAGGGGGAGTAAGTTTGGTATGAGTTGTTTCAATTCACATTCATTAGAATCCAATGTAAGCAATGCCTAACAAGGAGTAGAGTATTATAAGATTAGAGCATTTAATTTGCCATCAATACTAAATGGGGATATTATTGGCCATATGATTGTCATTGATGTCAAAAGGGGCATTATGTATGTCATTTATGTTAGTGGATTAGGTAATATTTATGGATAGAAGATCATGTTTTATAATTAAATAGTGAAAATTTATCATGCTTTTATAGAGACCATTTTTCAACCACTTAAAGAATAATTAATAGAAAATTTAGTATGGGTTTTTTAAGATCATCTTAAAGATATGGTCTACAGGTTTAGTTAAGAAGAAATGAGCTCAAAATTGATTTATCTTTTCTCTCAAACATTACCAAGGTTTCACAGTAAAACTGTATGAGATTTAGTCATGGTATTCATAGGCATGTTCTATTTTTATGATGATTGGATATAGATAGGAACTAGTTACTTAAATAATGACTTAAGTCCTTATCATATTTGTACAACTAGCCCTTTCAACCTAGTAATTATCAACTCAAGAAATATTCTAAGACTTTATATTTTCTAAGTCCTCAAATTAATATTTTTCCTAACTCAATCAATGGTTAGTGCTTAATAATACATTGAAGATCTAATGAGTCAAAGGAAAGTCAATTTGTCAAAAGAACTTATGAGTAAACATTCTAGTGACAAGTGTCACAATCATGGAGCTTGCATATAAATATATAGAGTAGTTTAAATTCAAATTTTTAAGGAGTAACATAGGAATGCTAAGTGTCACATTCAGAAAAGCTTATCAAAGATAAAGTTTAAGCTTGTCAAAAGACCGAATAGTGAGCATGTGATCATGTAATCAAGATTTAATGGATCGAGTGGACTCAATGGGATCAAGTGCTCGATGTTTAATGACATAGATGTGAGTTAAATAGTGAGATACTTTGATGAGATCAACAAAGTGTATTCATTCCAAAGTCTTACAAGGAAATGAGATTAGACCAAGCACTCAAGGTTTAATGTTAGATAGAAGTAAATTTAATACACCTTTGAAGATCTAATGACATGTGGGAGCTTAGAAAAAAGATCCAATGGATGCATTTTAAAGTTGAAACATTAAATCCCAGAAGCATAGAAGGATCTAATAGAGTGTGTGAGTCTATAAAAACTTGATATAATGAACTCATTTTAAAGTTGAGTTAATTGAATGAGGATCATCATATCATAGTGTGAAATGCAAGATCAATGGTCAGTATTCAAAGTTTTGTTCATCATAATGGTCAAATGGAGGAACATGTAGGTAATCTATAAAATATGACATAGACAATGAAATATATGATGGTGATTGATCAAATTTGTGTAATATGGTATGTGCATCAAAACTAGAGCCTATTATATGATAAAAATAGTAATGAGACCAAGAACCATGGTAGTGGAGCATGAAATCAAGACATGTGAAAATTGTTTTTCAATAAATATGAACCAAGTCTAGAATTGGCATGATGTGTTAGTAAACAAGTATGAACACAAAGAATATGCAAAAACCTAGATCAAATCATTATATATATGTCATCTAAAATATAGGCAAAAGCTATTGAGCGGAGTCAAATTTGAGAGAAAGAGGTAAAAAGGAAGAGGCTAATGAAGTGGTTGAATTATGTCAAATAAAAAATATAGAGACATAGAGGAAAAGGGGTAGAGTGGAAGAGAAGAGAGATATGAAGAAAAAAGTTTGAGTAGTTATAGAATAGACTGGTAATAGAGAATTTGAATTGGATTCATTTATGAATCAATATTGTAATCTAGAGTTGTAGCTCCATATTTTGAATATACATCTAATTGATGGGTACCATCAGATAATTTGAGTTGGTACTTAGTTAGGGAGTTGGTACTTCCTTAGATTAGGTGCTCTTAAACTAGGGGATTGATGTCTCCTTAAGGTTGGTGCTATTAAACATTGTAACTAGTGAGGTTTTGACTATGAGGCTAGATTAGAAAAGTAAATTATAGTAGTTATTCTCACCATGGTGTTTCCCATATTAGGTTTTGCATGTATACATATGGTGTTGTGTCTATATGTGTGTATATTATCTTTTCATATATTTTTAATCTACATTAAATTTTTAAAAAAGGACTAAGTTAGTCAATCTACTAATTCACCCCCCCCCCCTCTTAGAAGATAGTTGTGTTCTAAAAACATGCAATTATTTATCTTGTAATTTGACAAATATCAGTTATGGGTTGATCTTTTAATGCTTCAAACATGTATTATTATTTCTCCTATGCTTGATATGAAAATAAGGATGAATATGGTAGAATAGCTTGGTTGTGTAACTAATTGATTTAGATTTAGTAGGTGTTCAGTTAGTATTTAATAGATGGGAATGAGAGTCTTAGAATTATATCTATACAACACCTTTTTAAAATATCACATGGTATGGTTTAATAAGATAAATATACTGACTCATAGGTTATGAATCATTTTTAATTTAGATGGATTTTAGCAACTAGACACTAGATACATATCTGGACACTAATGTTGATAGTAGTGTCCATCTATGGATGGTAGTGTTTAGAAGGATATGAAACATGTATGGATACAAAATTAATAATGAAGGATGTTTATATGATTTTAATATCATTTTTAAATACAAGAGACCTAGGTCACCAAAATGATATAGATCAAACTAAAAGATAAGCATTTAGTCATAATGAAATGATAAAGAAAGCCTTTCAATAACAACGAGGTATATAACTAAAAGATAAATCCTTGATTGATAGTTTTAAAATGTACAAGAATGAGATACTATAAAAATTCCATTTTGGTATTGACATTTAACCCCCCCCCCCCCATGAATCTAGTAATGTATAAAGATGAAATTATTAGGTTAAATTAAATAAATGTGTACATGGGTATATGCAACATACCATGCCTTTGATTGAACCCACTTTGATTTCTTTGTTGGTACATGACCTATAACCAAGAACATTTTATAGTATAAATTAGTGAATATAATTTCAAATTTAAATTAATTAAAATGATTGAAAATAAAGAGAGCAAGGAAGGAATATACATGTACATTAATGCAACCATGTTGTCTCTTGATGCTTTGAATTGGTAAATATGCTTCCTTATGAAACATTAGAGATATAAAAGGTTAAAACCTAAACATTGGATATTTTAAGAGGGATATTGGAAGGTATTATGTCCCCAATGTAGTTTAAGGATAAGTTGTGACATGATCAATGAGATCATTGTATTTCAATTGCACAACTCAAATGTGAATAAGTAATGTAGTGAGGGCGAGTGATTTATTCAACTCATCCTAAAAATATGTTGATATTTTATGATTTAATCACTCATATATATAAATATTGTAATTTTTAATTATTTAATCACTTCAACCTATAAAATTAACCCACTACTACAACATAAAATATTTGATAATAGTATATCTTGGTCTAGTTGGTGCATCTTGGTGAGCAGTATAATTGGTAATTTTTAAATTTTTTAGTTAAATAGCATGGAATATGAATCTATAATATGTTTGAATTAGATTATATATATATCATAAATTTTATAAACTATGTTTCTTTATGCAAAATCTATGTAATGTATACAATTCTAACCAAAGCGTATATTTGAATCATGAAATTAAACTAGATGTTTTTATAAGTGTGAAGGTCATGTATTTATGACATGACCCAAATGAATTATATATATACTAAGTATGTTTATAAGTGTGGAGGTCAATTATTTTTGACATTCCACCTCAAAAATATATAAATATTGAGAAGGTGTATAATTGTGGAGGTCATGTTTTAGTGACATTCCCCCACTAAAATCTATAATCTTTGAAAATGTGTATAAGTTTGGAGGTCATGTTTTTATGACATGCCCCCACTAAAATATTAAAATTATGAAATTTTTATATTTCATGCTTCTATGGCATGATGATGATATGGGCCCCCCTTTTAAGGTGAGGGAAATAAAAAATAGAAGGTATCTTACCTCAAAAGGATAAATTAGTTGTATAACCCAACTATGAATCATATATCATATAAGGATAATATGTATAATTAAATATATCAAGAAATTTATAGTATGTAATCACATGAAGTCATGAAGATGTATGATATAGATCATAGTATTGTTTATACAGTAATAGTACAATCTCAATAAACAGTTAAGCACACATGTAATATAACTCAATATAACACAAAATAATGGTCCAAGTAGACCTCATATAATGGGCATATTCAAATTTTATGTAATAAAATGAAATGACATTTAAATATATAATTAAAATGAAATGACATCTTTAAATATATAATCAAAATGGAATAACATATTAAAATGTCTAAAAAGCATATGAACATATTCAAATGTTACACAAGAAATAAAATAACAAGCAATGTAATACACTTAAGGAAGTTAAAATGTTAATAAATTAAATATGAACAACCAACATAATCATATTATATTAGTCCCCACATATATGTGTTAGTAAAAACATTATGTAGTATAACATGTCAAGTACACTTTAAAATATATGTGCATGGATATAGACATGTGTAAGAACTAGTATATAATCTTAAACATGATAATTTAAAAATGAGGATAAAGGATATATACCATGTGTTGATCATGATCAAATAAGTAGATGATCCTAATGTACTATATGATATAGGTAGAGAAGAGTTTCAACACCTAAAAATGCATGGATCATGTGATTCAATATGCTTGTATCACACTCAAAGATGCATGAAACATAAATCATGTGATTCCTAATGTACTATATAATAACATAAATCAAATATCATAGATATGAAGGAGTTAATAAAATCTATAAATATTGAATATTTTTGTATTTTTGGAATATATTATTTTTTATATTTTTGAAGTATTTTATTTTTTATATTTTTAGAATGTTTGAAAATAAAAGGATATCATGTGATATAATCCAAGGGATGACCATAGGTATCTCAAGGCATGGGATATGGTATATGAAACTATTGGTACTACCAAGGAGCATACATAGGTCTCATATCTAGATCTATATAATATGTGGTATCTTGTGCATGTGTAATATGATTTTATGGTCATGAATAAAATATTAAGGTTTTATGGAAAACATATTTTAGGGCTCTATGGCTTCCTTTTAATAGCTATACATGGAACATGTTTAGTTACTCTAGGTAAATGAGTATGTGTTATAGGAGTAAATGAAGATTTAATGGAATCCACTATGTGTCTATGGTGAAAATGCCTCTCAAATATGGGCCACCTAAGAAATGGTATTTCCTATTTCTTACCATTTCATATAGGATTAACCTTTTTAGGTTTTATAATTAGTTGTCATGGAATAAACTTATCTTATTAAAGTTGATGCTCATATGGAATTCTATGAATCATGACTACCCTATTAATATGAATGTATTTAATATGCCCATGCATTATGAAAGTTACTACATGGATTTTATGTATCCAAGGTCATCCCAATAACATATCAAATAATCATGTATATTTTATAATATAAAAATTTGTAACCACATTTGTTGGACCAACTTGTAAAGGTAAATCAATCTCACCAATAATGTGTTTTGATGTTCCATCTAATGCTATGACCATTTTATTCAAAGGGTATAAATCATCATGTGTATATACCAAATGTGTAAGTAGTGTCATGGTAAACACATTATCACTACCAAAATTATCTTTCATAACACTTCATGTGGTTTTATTATAAAGGTATGATGAAATAAATAATGAATGAAGATCTAAGTCATCATCCATTATTTCACTATCATCAAATCTAATCTAAGGTCTCTGGACCATGGGTCAATAATCCCATGTAATGGGTTACCATAATGTGATGAATGAGGTGCATTTTATGACATTTTCACTTATATATATTTCTTATAATTATCTTACAAAGGAGTGTTAAATATTTTTTTATTTAGGTGATCACCAGGTTGTGAGCCTAAATCCTTTATAGGATGATCAAAGATAATAATTTAGTCATCAATGAGGTATTTAATCTTATGATTCAAGGTATAACATATGTTCTTATAAGTTATAGGTCCTTAGTGATAGTCATTATGTGAATTAACATCACATCTTTAGTGAAAATGTGCTGACTTATATTAACCTCTATGGGAGGAGGGAGAGATATGATATGACACTCCACAAGATTTTGAAGTAAATAATTTAGAGACTAGAATAATCATGTAAATTTTCTCCTAGGTACATTGGATAAGATGATTAAATTAGGTTGTATGTCACTATATTAACCATTGTGGTCTTTTTTAATTAGGTTTTATAGGTTTAATTTGTATCTTAGTTTGATATAAAACTTGGTATTATATGTATTTAGTGTGTTTTCTACATACTTAATCTTGTTCA
Organism: Torreya grandis; assembly: GCA_037957365.1. Classification (NCBI taxonomy): domain Eukaryota; kingdom Viridiplantae; phylum Streptophyta; class Pinopsida; order Cupressales; family Taxaceae; genus Torreya; species Torreya grandis. The sequence goes on from JARHVA010004434.1 coordinate 625,710, forward strand.
AATAAATAAGTTTCATTACACTATATTGAACAATATTTCATAAGTCATCAAAAGATTTTTTTTTTGAAAATAATGGAATCATGTAATGGGACAAGTTTTTATTGAAAATGTCTTGTAGTTATTTATATATAATTGGGTTTGTCATTTTTGCCAACATTTTTTAATATCTCAAAACATATTCATTGATAATTTCATTGGTTCCTTGTTTGATTTATTCAATTTGAGTATATTACATGTTTTTTATGATTTTAATAGATAAATTTGTTATGATGTGATCAGATTTAGGTTTGAATAATTTCACTAACTCAAGTGGTAAATAATAGAACCATTAGAAGGCATAGTTTTTAATGCTTTTTGTAAGTAATTTTGTCAACAATTTATCATTGGAGGCATAATCAAGACATTAAAAATATCAGAGATGTTATTCAAGATCAACCTTATCATGATAAAACATGAAATTGGGTGAAAAAAATAATAGTTATAAAAGGGTGAAAATATATATTATGTGAAAGATAATTATGTAACAAATCTTATGAATCAATATCATAAGGTAATTTCATAGAATTTTGTTGAATGTTAGTAACCTTAGCTTGCAAAATTTTTATAGTTTTTACAAGATATTGCACATTTTTATTTCTAGGGTCATAAGTATTAAAAGTCACCAAAGGGTAGGTGCCCATGGTTTGAGTTGACATAAGCATAAAAAACTGATCATTAGGTTGAAGTGCTTGTGTTTTCCATGGAAGATGTAGTAATAATAGGTTTTGTTTCAGTGAATAATGATGTAAACACAAACCCATGCTCCCATTATACATATGAAGTGATTATGTGCTCAAGGTGAGATAAATATGTATATGTGGATTTATCATCTCTCTAATATCATTATCAATAGATACATCTAGTTGTTCATCTATGTTTTTTGTTTTAGTTTATAATATGGTTTTGAGGATTTCATCAACATCTTTAGGTTTTTTATGGATACACTCTCAAAATAAAAAAATATCATGTACTTTGTATTTATATATTTTTTCATGTTAATTATTTACATTATATTCATTATTTTCATGATAAAATTAATCTTCTACAATAAACTCTTTATAATTTATTCAATTTCATTAGTCATAGGATTTGATACTTCATTGGTTTGATCCATAATATGTGTAAAAAGTGGAAGCTCTAAATTTTCAATAAAGACACCACCTAATATAAGACTATAGCTAAGTTTCATTGAGATAATATAATATATATAGGAAAAAATAACAATGAAAAACCTCATGAGGTTGAATACCCTAGGGAAAGCTTTAGTTTGCATAAATAGACACAGAGGTTAGTTTCACCAAATGTTTAACCCTTAATTTTATGTATGTGGTGGATATGGATAATAATATAAAATTATTTAAAATACAAGGCTGATAAACTAATATATAGAAGGATAATTAATAGAAAACTTATATAAACAATGTTATGAATTTATATAATTGAGATTAGTAAAAGTAGTAAAGTACAGTTATTAAATGATATTGTAATAAACAATTATCAATTATACTTATTTGGTTTATTATGTATAGGCATGTATAGACTAGAAATAGGTGTAAAATATAAAATATTAATATTTTGGATCAATAATAATATTCTAAAAAATTCACTTATATGGTTGTGGACACTACTGTCAGATTTGGGCACTATCATTGATGCTAGTGTCTGACTATGATGTAGGTGTCTAGTATAGAATGATGACTACATATAGATGCAACCAAATTCATTATTTATGGTTTTATATCACATTTATACATGTGTATTTATATTTGGGATACATGAGATCTCTCTTCATTGATTAATCAAACCATATCTCTTCACCCTTCTCCCTTAGAATAAATTTACTAAAAATGGGTTAGTGGGCTCATGGTGTTGAGCTACCCAAAGACCTCTCTTTTAATGGGAATTGCCTACATGACTAAACTTACTTAGTTCTCCTCTATGTGTGGAAAAGTGTGTACAAAAGTGTACAATATACTATATGATGTTACATAAAGTTATATATCTTGTAATTTGAAAAATATCTCTCACAAACTACTCTTTGAATGATTCAAACCTATAATATGACTATTATTATGCTTGATATGAAAATATGGATGAATAGGTCATAATAACTTGTTTTTTAGTTTATTAATGTAGACTTAGTAAGTGTTTTCATATTATTTTCTAGATGAAAATAAGAAGTCTAACCCAATATCTCATGGTAGGGTTTAATAAGGAAAATAGGCTAACCCATAGGTTTTTAAACATTTTCAATTTAGATGATTATTGGAAACTAAGCACTAGATAAGGATTTAGACACTACTATTGGTGGTAATTTCCATCTATGGTTAGTAGTGTCTAAAATTCTAGAAAATAACTATAAATCTAAAACTAATAGTGAACTATGTTTATCATTTTTTATGATTTATATGTAGTAAAGAAGACCTGGGCCATCATAATGATATGGATTAGACTAAGAGATATTTATTTAGGCATAATAAGATGGTGAATGTTATCCTTTCAAAAACATAGAGGTATAGAATTGAAGAGTAGAGCCCTAATTGATATTTGTCAAATGTACAAGACTAAGATGCTATAAATATTCAAATTTTGTATTTACATATAGATTAATATCCAAATATAAGAAAATATATTCATAATATTAAATCAAAATATATTCAAAGAGTAACAAACATGTATGCCTATATTAATTTTCCAATCACAAAGTATGCTCATGCTAGAAATAGTGTAGATGCCATGGGTCATCAATTGAACTAATATAGATGCATAAATGTGAAAATCACATGGGTCCTTAAGTTACCCAATCCATGTGGAGAAAGGTTTTTTTAGTCTTATTCAATTCTTTGTTAAGAGATGGATAATCTCCCAATCAATTTATGGAAATGTTTTAGACCATTCAGGATGAAAAATCTCAACTACACTTACTTATTTAGCTAATATTAAATCTCAAGGTGAAATGGGAAGCTTATGTTGGGATTATGTATGGTAAATCAACTGATGTAGATGGAATTTTATATTCAATATATAAGATTTATTAATATCAATTCCATATTGTTAAGTATAACATTCTAAGAAAGTGTTTGCATGAAGAATATTCATGCAACCAAACTAATGTAATCATTGACAATATATTAAAATTCAATAGTGGACACTTGAACTCTTTTCTTTCCCCCAATATGATCTAATCAATTCCATCATGTGATATGGAATGACATAATTTGTCATTGAATCTAATTAATATAATAATTTTAAAGTCATAAAATATGTGAATTGTGCAATATATGTATTTCATATACTCTAACATATATCAATCTATGTCAATATGTGTTAGGTGAATCATGACATGTCATTATATGTATGTATTTGTGTCATAATCTGAACCAATATTAAGTAATTTTTCTAATAACAACTATAGCAATCTAAATATATCTACTAATATGAACTATTATACTAGTCTAAATATCTCTTTAAAATCTATAAAAATGTACCAACCTAATAATTTATATGAAATGGGGAAAACCAACTATATGCCTCTTGTATATGATGGATGAGCATATCAAATATGACATGTCAAAATATGTATATGTGTAGGTAATTATGTTCATTAAAACATGGTATGCAATAACATGTTAGCTATGTCAATTGATGAAGGAATGTGCTTATAAATTATTATAAACTTGTTGTCAAAGTTTTAATATTTATAAATATGTTAATTATTAGCTCTTGATAATTTTAATTGAAATATGTGCAATTTTACATGTATATTTTTATATTTAACTTAGTATTAAGTGTCCCCTATGGATACATAAATTTGATAATAAATATTTGGCATGATTAGTTTTCTCATTGGACACAAAATATTAATTATATCATAATAGCAAGGTGAATATATCGCCCATTCAATATTAGGGAAATTTTTTGTATAAGTAGTATATGCACAAATTTTTTGTTTTAAAAATACCATAAATGATCTTTGAAATAGTTCCATGAAAATATCATGATGAATGTGACATTGCTTGATCATTTCTATGTTTTATGACAAATTTTATTTATTATTTGGGTACATTGATTGTGTTTTGTCACATCGTGTGTCACTATATCAATGGATCATCTAGTCCATATATTGGACATGTCACTATATATTTTTTATTCTTGATCACTTTGTGTGTGGTTATAGATTATTCATTATGATATTATGCACCTATGCATGTTTAAATGATTTTTATATTAATAAAATTATCTATTACATATTCAATTTGTGACATAATCACTATCACACACATTTATATTATATGCTATATATTTCTATTTATGGTTCCATAATTTATATCATGAATTTACAACAATTATTATTACTTTGTGCTTCATTAACATATCCAACCAACACTATAAATTGATTTCAAATGAATTATCATGATTATATCTTATCTTCAAAGTTAATTTCCCTTACCTTGGATTACATGTTTCATTTTTTCTTATAATGATGATTTTTTAATGATGATAAATCCTATAATGTTTGTATATTTACTATAAATGATCATTATATATATATAACATGTGATCCACTTAACTCTTTATTTTTAGATAAGAGATTCTTGAGATTCATCCCTCATATCAACAGGGGGCATATAGTGGGCTTGTTTCAAAGATTTAGATATTGTTATATAGATAATTTCACATTTTTAGACATATTATATTATTCAAATGGGTCATATTAGGCATATTCAGATGTAATAATGGGATTTTAAATAGACATCTAGTAACTTTACATGATTTATAGTAATATTTGAGACATTGAATGATATTTTAAGACATATATTGTCATTATACATCTCTTTGAGGAATAAAATGATTATATAGGTCATGAACTTTGTTCACACAAACATTTTTCTATTTTATATGTTGAGGATCAATGTGTAATGATCATAATACATGATAACTTTGAGTTTATATCCATTTGTACCAATTTATCCATTTACCCACAAAATTTATTCAAGGTTTGCACTTTTACATATAAACCTATTAATTTGTTCAAAAAAGAAGATAGTTTAATACACAAGCTAGTGTGGTTGAGGTTACTACATCACTTAACTTATAATTCCACCTTCTCCAGTGGAAGTTTTGATGTTGACACTCCTCAAATCAGTTTTTTATTAATATAATCCTTTTTGGTCATGTTCAACACTTTATGTTCTACAATTAAGGTCAATTAGTGATGACTTAGTTCACATACCATCAAGTGTATTTGTTCCTTAAACTTTAATATTTGAAAATGATTTATATTATTTAAAATTTATTCATTGTGATGTATAAATTTTTCACATGACACAAATAATAAATTTTAGCTATACCTATAAACACCATGAAAAGTTATCATATATACCAAATTTATTTATGTTGTCCTTTTAATTTAGAATTTTTAATACTATATTAAAAGGGGGACATCTATAGAAACTGAATGTGGTCATTGACACTTTAAAAAAATTAAATTTTTCATAATTTTGACATGATTATAAATTTACATATATCTAATTCTTAATCACAATTTACCTCTATCAGTCTATCCATCTATTATTTGATCATTCTATATTTGGTAGTGATATTTTTACAGGAAAGTATACATGAACATCTCCATAATCCTAGATAGACATTATCCATACCTCATAACCTTGTACTTCAATTCTAGGATAATATTGTTAAACTTGGATAATTCTAGTTATTGTAGGTGTTTCCCTCTATAGGGAATGTCTAATGGCCCTTGAAAACTAACTTTAACATGGTAAGCCTCCACTAGGTCTTCCTAGACATGTTTCATTAGTTCATCATAGTAAAAAAATAAATAAAGGGCCACCTATGTATATATATATATATATATATATATATATATATAATTTTATTATTCATTTGATCATCACTTGTAAAACCTAGCACTCTTGTAAAATTATTCAAAAGGTATAAACATATCTCAATTATTTAATGAGTTCCCTTATATCAATACATATAGCCAAATATGAATTAAAAAGGTCAAGTTTGTATGGTATGGAGTATCAAAGATAAACATACATAACTAAATTATATATTATTCATTATTTTACACAAAAATGCACTTAAGTATGGTAATTACATGTGGTTTGATCCCTCTTCAAATTATTGGAACATAGGCAATTTTTAACCATTTAACAAGGAGTGGTTAGGTTTTTCCAATCAAAATTACTAACCTATTTATAATGGTATGTTATGGTCAATCAATAATAATTAAGGTTTAGATGAAATATTAAAAAATTAGGTATCATCACATATGATCAAATACTTTCACATACTCAACCCCATATTTAGGGCATAAGATTCATAAAGTTATAGGCCCTAATTGTGTTAAAGATACTACCAGTAAACCATGATAGTGTTATCTACTACAAACATCTAACTTTTCTTGAAACACGCATGGAATTTTGTAATTTCAATCACTAATATGAGTATATAATAAATTAAATCCAAAACATTAAAACATCTCATGTAATATTTTATGAGTGTAAAATACTTAAAATTACCCAAGAATATCATCCTCCTCTTGCATTTTCAATGTTAAACAAAATAATTTTTAATATCAATCAACCCATTTAAATTCAGATTAATGTTTTTATTTCCATATTTTTTGTAATTTGAATCTATGCATAGTTTCCATTATGTTATATCTATTATGTGTAAAATAATAAAAACATTATTGTATTGATCCTCTTTACAAAGATCATGTTTCTTACTTTTTTAAAGTAAATTATACATATCATCATTTTGTGTGTGTGTGTGTGTGTCCATATGCATGTATGTATTTGTTTACATAGCATTATTGCAGTACATGATTAAATTTTATATCAATTTATAACTTACACCTTGTTATCATACCATCTATTTTTTTGTGACTAAGATTTGGGCCTCATCAATACATATTAAATGTAACATATACTTGTACATATATTTATTTTTTTATATGTTTTTCCTTACATATAGATTCCTCATAGAAATTTATGACACATTTATCTCTTATTGTTTTAACATCATCACTAGCTATATATTTTTATCAATATTATTCCAAACATTTATTTCATGTTGATTACCATGTTTCAATAGCCTTAACCATTTAATTTTTAATCCTTTTATTAAAACTTACCTTGTTTTCCAAATGATGATGTCATATTAATGGTACCTTACCTAATAACATTAATTTATTTATATGGGAAGCCACAGTTTTCTTTGAACCATATTCATTTTATTGTTCTAGTTTATGACCCTTGTTCCTCTATTTAAAGTTTAATCATATACTTATCATGTTAATTTTATATTATTATTTATACATATATTACTAAAAAATAACAAACTTATATTAATATATGATTATATATTTTCCTATGAGGGCAATTGTACCCATGTTTTTACTTTGGTTGTATATTTTCCTATGGATGCATCATACCCACACTTATTCCTTATTTATAACATCTATATTCACCAAATGTGAGCATGTTACCCATTTTTTATATATTACAACACACATATTTTCCTCTGGAATATTTTACTAATGCATAAATTTTTATCCACATGTTATACATCTGGAGACTATTATAACCATTTCACTTATGGGTCTACATTGATTATTCATACTCTATCTATTGATTTTATTATGTGTAGATACTTAAAACTCTATTTTTACATGATAAACTAGTATTTGACACTTGAAAAATATCACTCAATGCTCTATCCTTTAGTTCTTAATTTTCCATTGTTAAAAGGCTCTCAATATTCATATCACTATGCCTAAATGCTTATGTTATGGTCCAACCCTAATGTTTTGATTACCTAGATCATGTATATCCCACATTATTCTTAATATTTAGTATATATATCCTCTACTATCATCTAAAAAACTTCAACATTTATCTATTCTCTATGATACTACCATTCGTACCTAGACATTAACATCAATGCTATTGTCCTAGATCCATATCGAGTGTTTGTACCTTAAAAACACTCAAATTTGTACATCTTTTGATATTTATGGATTGAACTAATTTTATAAGTTAACTCTTTATGTTATTATTTTCAAAAGGTGTGGTATAAATACAAAACAAAGCCTACTCACTATTCATCTAGAACTACCAATAAAACACCTATTTAAGCTCACTAAATCTTTTTTAATATTGAGTTATACTACCCTAATCTTATCTATTTATAAATAATTCAAATTATTAGTCCTCATACACTTTTGAAAAATTCAAAGAACATTCTGTAAGTGTTATTTGTCAAGTTTCAATCTAGATCCCTATATACACTTATATTTAGTATATTACATCATTGTTCACACACAATCCCACATAAGGGGGAGATTATATTGGTCTAAGACCCTCTTCAAATGATATGTTTATGTAAGTAATTATAATTAAAATAGGGGTATTTAAGGTCAAATTGACTTAACTTGAGCTCACTAACCCTAATTTTTTCAAGGTGGTATGCCCTAATTAGAAGATCTAGGATTTTGATCAAAATATTGATATTGATAACTATGCATGTGATTTGAATAAAAAATATGTAAGGTGACATAAAACCTAAGATGCATATGTGTAATTATATAAAATATTAAATAATCCATACAAGACACTAGTGGTATAAGCTAAACACTATCATTGATGGTAGTGTCCACACTAGCAGAAAGAAAATATTTATAATATGATGAAGGGATATAAATAGTCAAACAATCCATTTCTACACATGTATTACTTGGATATATCTACACATTAGTAAATAATATAATTATGATTTATCTTCCTTATTTATATGATCATAACATTTAATGGTGCACCTTCTATATTTAGTATATTGCTAGATTTAATATATCTAATCTAGATATCAATAAAATCTAAATTCATATAATTGACCTAATTTTTATAGTATGTTACTCATTACTTTAATAGGCTACCCTTTAATGTTAATTCTTATTTCAAAAAAATTGTTAAACATATATGTAAGTAATCATAATTAAAATAGGGGTCTTTAAGGTCAACTTGACCTAACTTGAGCTCACTAACCCTAATTTTTTCAAGGTGGTATGTCCTAATTAGAAGATCTAGGATTTTGATTAAAATATTGATATTGATAACTATACATGTGATTTGAATAAACAATATGTAATGTGACAATAAAACCTAAGATGCATATGTGGAATTATATAAAATATTTAATAATCCATACAATACACTAGTGTTATAATCTAGACACTATCATTGATGGTAGTGTCCACACTAGCATAAAGTAAATATTTATAATATGATGAAGGGATATAGATAGTCAAACAATCCATTTCTACACATGTACTACTTGGATATATCTACACATTAGTAAATAATATATGTATGATTTCTCTTCCTTATTTACATGATCATAACATTTAATGGTGTACCTTCTATATTTAGTATATTATTAGATTTAATATATCCAATCTAAATATCAATAAAATATAAATTCATTTACTTGACTTAATTTTTAGAGTATCTTACTCATTACTTTAATAGGCTACTCTTTAATGTTAATCCTTATTTCTAAAAAAGGGTCAAACATCTAGTGAATTTGAATTTTGAGTATTTATATGCAATCCTAGCTTGACTTATGGTTTTTGTTTTTTTATTTGTTAAAAATAAAAAAAATCATATTTATTTCAAATTCAAAGGAAATAATTATGTTTAAAAATGAATACATCTAGTAATTATTCCTTTCTAAAATAAATAATGACAATCAATTATTGTATTATTTCATGCATTACTAAATCATTTAAAACCATAATTAAATGGGGTCAAAAACATAATAAAAATCATAGACATGTAATTATGCATACCCCTTATTTTCATAATGTTTATCATGATCTATTATCTATTACTAGTAAATATCAAAGGGAGTGAATGAAATAATTATCATTTTTATAAAGTATTATAAACCACTATGATGAGGTCCTTTATAATATTGTATTCTTAAATTAATTACATAAGTATTCCAAATACAAATATATTATCATGGAATCATTAGAATGAAAAACTTCCCAAACAATTTAGATCCACCATATGTGGTATCCATGCTAAATTTGATCAAATGGACACAACATAATATTTTCTTTGAAAAGGAAGATTTACCTACCTAACATATTATTGATTATTATTTTCCCTTATATGTTAAATTATGTGTCTACAATAATATATTTAAAAGGGTACTTGTGGATAATGCTTAAAGAATTAACATGTGAAATATATCTTTGCTTTATTTACTTTGCATTCAGGACAAAGATTTTTAATCCTTCAATATGAGTATCAAGGGATTTGACAACATTTATAAAAAAGTCTTGTGATAAATAACATTTCATGTCACCATGAGGCCCCATACCTTACCTACTTTATGTAAGTTATGCCAAATGATGTTAATTAACAACATAATTTTTAGATACCCTTAGATACATTAGATGCATGTGGTTCTATATGTATTTCATGCATGTTTAAAATTTAGCCACCAAGGGTTCACTTATAAATGTCTAATAGATACATATCCATTTTAAACATTGTGTGATTATCCATTCAATGAATAATTACACACCACATTCACATAATTCTGATGTTGGATATAGATATTTGCTAAAACATGGATATAAGGGTCAAATATTTTTCAAACATGAGCAAGGTATAACCCAGTTATTTTACATATCAAATAATACAAATAGATAATGATTGGGGTTCTCAACAAAATATATGGATAAAAAATAGAGTAATCATAGTCACGTATGTTTTGTAAAATCCACTTCTAAATGAATCCATGTAACTAATGCAAATTTTTATATATAAATTTTCAACCTTGATTTGATTGATGAGAGTGATTCACCATGAATTTAGACATTGGATGAGTTCTCCAATTACCATTCATTTCCATATTACTTTGGTGCATTTGAGTATCTCCCTTCCTTATATCATAAGAATAATTTTCCTCATATGAAATCTACTTTTGCTCACTTAAGTGAAAGTAATGATTTCACTATACCACATGATGTGCATAACACCATTCATACTACACCATTTATTGTAAAAATATCCACATTACTCAATGAAGAAATAATACAATATAATTATTTAATAGATAGAGATCATTGACCAATATTATTAATTTTAATGATGCAATAGGATGAAGGAAAAACTTATCAATAGGTTTTATGTTATTACCCAAATTTATTTTCTTGGGATTATTATGGCATGCCTGGTGTTGACCCATCTATGTTAATTCATAACCTATTTATATATGCAGATGCAAAAAATTTCAAGATTTTTTTTTCAAGATTCATCCCAAGTTAGACTTTCTTGTAAAAGATGATATTTAAATACTTATAGATGCAAGCTTCATTAGAGAAATTTTACAATATAATTATGTTTCTAATATAGTTTTTTTCACCAATCCTAATGGTGATATCTAATGTTACACATGTTTTCAAAATACAAATATATTTTATCAAAAAATTAATTTTCTACTACCTAACATAGACATTATTGTTCATTCTACTATTGGGTATGAGACATTTTCATTCATGGATACTTTTGTTGGTAATAATCAGATAAATCTTAACCCCATAGATTAATAAAATATGACATTCACCACACCATGCAGAAAATTTTGTTATATTGTCATGCCTTTTTTACTTAAGAATGTTGGAGCTACATATAAAAGTGAAATGCCACACATTTTTCATGATTTTATTCATAATAATATTGAATATTATGATTTTGATTCATTATTGAAATCCAATTACTAACAAGATTGTGATAAAGTTTTAAGACAAATATCTTAATATTTGAGAAATTTTAATGTGCATTTAATTCCAAAATATGTGTTTTTGGGTTATCTTCTAAAACAATGGGTTATTTTATTTCTCAACGTGTTTTTAAGGTTTATCTAAAAATAGAAAGTCCATTGTTGAGATGCCACCACCAACTAATTTATAGTAGTTGTGATGTTTACAAGATGGAATTTAAGTAATTAAAATCTATAATAATAAATTATATAATAAAACCATAATGTTTACATGTATATTAAATAAAGATACCAAAGTTTCATGGGACAACATGTTTCAAAAGAGTTTTGAAGTAATGAAATAATATTTAAAGAATACACACTAGATACATCATTTCTTATTTATATTTCAAAAACTCATGAGACATCAGGGGCCTTATTAGCACATTATGTTTATTATCATAGGGAACAAGAAATTTATCACATTGTTAAAAAATTATTTGGTTATGAATGCAAGAATAATACAATGGAAAACTATATTTGGATTTAGTATTTGCTACATATAAATTACAACACTACATGCTTAATAACTAGATTCATGTTTTAATAAAAGAAGACCCATTAAATTTTCTCAAGAATAAAACACACTATAAATAATAATAGATAAATATCTTATCCAAATCACTAAATTTAACTTAATTTCAAATCACAAAAATTCATATAACGCCAAGTTATAGCTCATCAACCAGTCTTAGTTCCATTATCTAATAATTATACAATGACCGAGGATTTTTATGATGAGGTAGAGGTATATCACATATCATATCATACATGGAATAGTTTTTTAATAGATATATATGTATGAAATGTGTTGGTGTAGGTATCAATTTTATTACTTTTGAAGGAATATATACATCATTTTACTATCAACTAGATTTTTCATGCATGAACAATTTATTAGAATATAAACCCTTGATAATTGGTTTGTAAATAGCATTAAACTTTCATGTCTAGAATATTTAAGTTTATGGGGATCTCATTTAGTTGTTAATTAGGTTAAAATAATTATAATAAAAAATAAGATCATTTTATTTGATATAAATAAATTTTAGATATATTGAAAGAAACATTCAACACATTTACTATTGAAAGGATCCCACATAAGGATAATATTCAAGAAAATACAATGTTGAATTTGACATATTAATACCCCTAAATATTATTGAGGATAACATAAAATTTATTATATGACAATTACACAAACCATTAATTATGCCAAATAAAATAAATACTCTAGTAATTCTTTTAATCACACATAGTGTAATAAATACATAATGATGAAGTGATATATAATTTCCTATAATATAATTTTATACCATATCATATTAATTGAAATGATAAGAAAAAACTATAGTGATAGGAACTCTATTATGTTATTATTAGTAATTCCTTATTCAATAAAGGTTTCAATGGGTGGTTACTTTGATTTATTAACAAAGATGAAGTGAGAAATACTTTTCTATAAATGTAGGATAGTAAGTGTGGGGGATAATTCCATGGAAAATAAATGTCCCATAAATTATTATAGTATGGTATTTATTGGCCCATGGTGGAATATGAATGTGTCAAACATGCTAAATTATGTGTCCAATTTAAAAAATATAGTAATTTAAATCATGCTCCATCTCATGATTTACAACCAATTTTACCACCATGGCCATTCTCCCTTTGGAAAATTGATTTAATTGGAAAAATAAATATGGTATTAATGGGAGGCCATAAATTCATAATTATGATACAAAATGGTTGGAAGAAATTCCACTCAAGTTTACCACTAGACATGACATATACATATTCTTGATGACTAATATTATTTCTAGGTTTTTTACCTTCAACTATTATTATAGATAATGGGTCATCATTTAAAAACAAAATGGTGATTTTTTTTTTGAAAAAAATATAAAATAAAAATACCCTATCTTTACCATACTACCCATAAGTTAATGGTCAATATAATTTTCAAAATACGAGGAAAAATAACTGAAAGATATAATACAGATTGGCATCATCATATCATTTACACATTATGGGCATACCAAACTAGTGTCTGTACACCTACCTAAGATATACCTTATTTTTTGGTTTCTAAGAAAAAATTATTTCTACCAATTTAACTTTAAATCCCATTTTTTTTTGTTTATCTCAATAATATTATTCAAAATAATGAGTATCACAAAAAGTGATTATATTAGTTAGAACAATTAGGTACAAAATACACAGAGGTCATTGAGCATTTAGACATCTATCATGAGTTAATTAAGTGATCATATGAAAATAAATTTTAATAACATGATTTTAATTTTGGTCAAATATTACTCATAAAATCAAAATAATAACAATGTGTAAAAAGATAAAAAAATGAAAATTCAAACTAAATTAGTTGGGCCCATTCACAATTACATAAATTTTGAGAAATGGTATGTATTACTTGGATATAGTTGAGGGTAATCCCCTCAAGATATTAATTAATATTAATAATTTTTATAAATATTAAAAATAATCATATAAATTCTTTAAAAAAATTAATAAATTACAAAAAAACATTTAAATAAATCAAAAATATAAAACTATTTAGCATTTTTCATGCTGACTAGATTTTGCATATGTTGTTTAATTTATGTTAGTGTATGACATATCATATTTTTATAAAAATATTATTAAAATCTACTTTACTTTTATACATGCATACACTATATCCATGATACATGATCATGTAGATGTTTTATCTTTCCTCTACCTACATGACACACTATATTGTGGACATCTTGCTTTTATTGATCATGATTAATACATGTTCTATTATTTTATGATTATTTTATATTATCATGTTGAGATTATATAATAATCATTACACATTAATATACTCCCTCTTACTACCTTACACAATTTACTTGATATTTTATTTTATAATAAATTTTAATAAACATGTATGCAGGAACTAGTATGACAAGCTTATGCTAGTTGCATATTTTACATATATTTCCTCTTATCACATGGATCACTTTAGTGTACTTATTGTATGATTATTTATTTTTATTTTTGATCATTTTAACATGTTATTTATTTTTTTATCCCTAATTCCCTGAGTGTTGATTGTTTCTTTGGTGTGTGGACATTTGAACATGTCTTTCCCTTTGAGTGTGTTGCATTTAAACATGCCCCTTGTTTGTGGTCTCCTTAGACCTCTCTTTGAGTGACATTGAAATATATTGTATATGCTCTTGATTATTTTCTAAAATTATTTATTTAGGAAATTACCATGATCTATATCATATATATTAGGGCTTGTTATGTTTAGATAGTATGGACTTCATTGATACATCTAACTAGACATGATACTACTACATATTTATTTACTGCATGATGCATGAAGATATAACATGGTTATCTTATCCTTTTGAGATAATGTGACTATCAAATTTCATATGCCTCACCTAGAAAGTGAGGGGATATCAGTGGAATAATATTAGTGGGGGAATGTTAGAGAAACATGAGTCCACATAGATGTAGTTGGAAGAATTATCAAAATTTGATATAGTTTATATGATTTAGATATACACTTGTGATACAATTTATACATTTGGAATTGGTTTTTTACATAATTAGGGTATTTTTTTAAAATTATGACCCATTTTATAGACCATATTTTACACTTTGATAGATTCTTTAGCTTGAGATAAATTAAAGGTGCATATGTCCTATAAATACACTAAACTACATATACACTATTCATCTATACTAAAACTCGAGCATCGACCTTAGCAAGAATCATTAATTAAGATTTTAATTGTTTCATTAGTTGTCTCCTTTGAGTAGCATGATTTATATTATGCTCCCTTGATGGACTTGGCACTAATATTATTCTATTTTGATATGGTTACACCATTTAACTCAAGTGAGATTGGCTAGATTATATTTACACTTAGATTATGTGATTGGGATTTAGTGATCACCATATACTTGGCACAACTCATAATTACACTATATTGAGGGCATGCTCGCCCTTTAATTTTCCTATTCACATATTCAAGTTTATGTTTTCAATCTCTCTCCAATGCTTAAGTTAGTAAACAACTTTACCAAGTCAAACTACCAAGGGAAGTATGATTGCATTGACACATATGTGTGATCCTTATTTGATATATTTTATTTAAATAAAACTCAATTTTTCATTTTCAGATTATATTCACTAATAACAACTATAAAATTATCTTGGTTTTAGGCCATGCACATACAAATAATTCAAATAGGGATCAAGTCAAAACAAGGTGTGTTGTATACACTAAGGTACATATTTTATTTCCTTTAACCTATTAATTCAATCATTATTAATTAATATATTAAATGGATGGGATGCATATAATTACATATATTTACATGATAAACAAGTCCTTAACACTTAATAAATATCACTCAATACTCTACCCTTTAGTTTTTTACTTTCCTATTATTGAAAGGCTCATCCTCTTCATCTCACTATGCCTAAATTATTATATTATGGTCCAACCCTAATATTATTATTACCTAGATCACATGTATCCCATAGTATTAGTTAAAACCTTATATGCATCCTTCACTATCTATTATAGATATTTATAATTTCTCTATTCTCCAAGACACTACTATTCAAACATAGACACTAGAATTAACATTAGTGTCCTAGATCCAATGTTAGTGTTAGTAACCTAAAAACACTAAAATTTAAAAATATTTTCATATTTATGGATTGTCCTATTTATCTTAGTTAACCCTCTATGAGATTATTTTTAAAATGTGTGGTATAAATACATAATAAATCCTACTCACTAGTCATATATCAATTACCAAGTAAACATTTATTAAAGCTCACTAAATCATTAAAAAAATTGAGTTATACTACCCTGTTATTCCTTATTTCCAAATAATTCATGGGATAAGTTTTATTATAGGTCCAAATAATTAATATAAAAAACACAAGTGGTATTTATCAAGTTGTAATCTATATCACTACATGCACTTTCATATGGTGTATTATACCCTTATTCATATTCAAACCCATATAAGGGGAATAACTACATCAACTTGAGGAATTATTCATAATATTTACCTATGTAGGTATCATTTAGTAATAAAGAGTTATTTGATCTTATCTTGACTTAAATTGAGCCCCCTAACCCCCATTTTTCAAGGTCACATTCCCTAATTGGATACGTATTTCTTTTATAGGGAACAATATAAATATATATAAATGGTTTATAAGAATGGAAATTAAGAGTAATTTAATTGTGTACAATTCATTTGGTTTTTAATGTGTCAATAATTAACGTTGTCAAGTATTTGTGACTAAATTTATGTCTAAAATGAGATGTGGTGTCATGGAACAAAATGCTTGAAAGATATTTTTTGTGTTCTATTTTTTAGCATCCATGCAGATATAATGGATGGATTACATAGATACTTCAATAGGATTATTTCCAATTATTTTAATTATGCATACAATGGATCACATATATGATTTAATTTATTTTTTGGTAGATATAAACTTCATATTAAAAATAAATTAAACCTGTGGTAGTTTTCAAAATATTTAGAGTGGGTGGCCACTCACTTTAGATTAAATGTTTGAAAATGTGGAATCATACAATAAGAACATTAATTTTTGACAAATTTTATGAATGAGACATGTTTTATAGATTAAAATTATCACATGATATATTTTTATTTTTCATTTTGAATAATCCATGTATTTTTAGTGGATGAAGGATGTAAATAATTCAATATGATCATAAACACTTATTTTAACTATACCTAGGGTGAATCAAATGTATTATTGGTAAATCTAAACTTCATATTCAAATCACTTAAACTTGTTGTAGTTTTTAAATTGGGTGGCTATCGACTCAAAATGTTTAGAGCAGGTGACCTCCCACTCTAAAGTAAATGTATATAAAATGTGGAATCATATAGTAGGCACATGAATTATTTTTAAAATTTTATGAATGACATGTGGTCTAATTTAATTAAATGAGTGTAGGATATAATTTTTTTATTCTACTTTCAATCATCCATGAAACTATAGTGGATGAGGATTGTAAAAAATTACATAGGATAATGACATTTATTTTCACTATGCCTAAAATATATCACATTTATGGTTGAACTTATTTGTGGTAACTCTAAAATTCATTTTCAAAATGACTCACACCTACAATAGATATTAGAATGGTTTTCCACTCACTCTCAATGTTTAAAATGGGTTTTCACCAACTCTAAATTAAATTTATGAAATGTTTAGAATAATACAATAGAAATATTATTTTTTTGACAAAATGTATGAATCAGATGTAGTATCATGGAATTAAATGATTACATGATATATTATTTTGTTAAATTTTAAATAAGCCATGAAATTATAGTGGATAAGTGATTTAAATATTTCAATATGATGATTGAAACTTATTCTCACTATGCCTATGACTGATCACATTTATGGTTGAACTTATTTATTGATATCTCTAAAATTCATATTCAAAATTATGTAAACATGTAATAGTTTCCCATTTTATTATTTATGTATGAAAAAAGTGTGGATGCACATGGGTTTTATGATTATATTGTCATATTTATCTATACCCATAATAAGTTTCAAACTTATATGAGTTGGCATCAAATCATTAATTCCTACATGATCTCCTATAGAGTATAGTTTATCAATGAAAATCCATGTACCATGCCAATGAGGACCATATGAAATCTACACATCCTTTGGTAACTTAATTAATTTATGGAATAAAATTACACCTTTACTTGCATTATAAGGTAGAGGTCTACTACAGCATCCTATCATATGGATATTGTAAGCAATAGACCAATTAGTGTGAGCATTTTATATCCATCATAATATTTTTTACCCATGATCATATTGAAATATAATGGGAAGCCTCCCACTCTAAAAACTACCACATGTTTAATTCATATTGAACATGAATTTTAGAGCTACCAATAAATAATTAAAACCATAAATGTGATCCATTATAGGAATATTACAAATAAGTGTCAACCATCCTCATGAAATATTTATATCCATCATCCACTATAGATGCATGGATTCCTAAAATCATAAAGCATAAAAGATATCATGAAATAATTATATTCCATGAGTATGCATCTCTTTCATATATTTTTCCAAATAATTTCTACATTTTTTAAAAATATAAATAATTTCTATTATTTCTTAAAGATGATATACCAAATAGTTTTGGTATTTTAGCTTGGATTTACATTAACAATGGAATCAGGGGCCATGGAATCTAAAATTTAGGCCACCATTATCTCATAATTATTTCCAATGAATAATTTAAACCTATTACAACCCAATTATAAATTGTATGTCAATTTTTAAATATTTTGACAAAGAAATGAAAACATCAACTATAACCCATATGAAATAAATTATTTATGAATAATTAATTATTTCCTTTACAAAGTTTAGGAAGTGATATCATAATATGGTAATTTTTCATTTATGATGAGATTCATTTATACATTAGTACTCTTTGTGTGCATTTAGTCTACAAGGATGATATGTATCAATCTTATTATGTATAATTACATATCGTGAATCAAAAAAACTATATATATAAATACTAATTTTTATAATTACATATTAATATCAAAACACTATAATATACACAATAATTCTAAATTTATGTAAATACAATTTTATTTATATCTTTTAAAATACATTGAGGTTTAAAATAAATCCTTTGAAATAAAACAAGATTTAATTTAAATAGTTTTAAAATACAAGGTCATTTTAAAAAACTCTTTTACAATACACTTTTTAAAATATTATTTAATTATATATTTTAAAATACACTGTTAATTAAAATAAATATTTTACATTAAATATTTTAAAATAAAATTTAATTATATCTCTTCTTATTAAATGCATAAGCATTATATGGAATCATTGAATTACATAGAATATCAGCATCTCTACCCATATTTCTAGAGGAAACATATAGTGGATTATAATGACAAGTAAGCATAGATCTAAATTAGTAAGATTCTTTGCTAGGTATCCATGAATAAGGGGCATCCACACCATCAAATTCACCTAGGACATGATCATAATCTTAACCATTTGACTCTCCATGTCGAGTATCTAGATGGATTTATACCTTGGTGGATAGATATAAGCAAGCATAATCCTCACCAATTAGATTACTATCCTTCCAATTAATTAGATCATTTAAACTACATTGTGGTTAAAAATAAATATTTAAAAATATAATTATTAAATTTTGTAACAAAGCTAAATAAAAATAATTAAAAAATTAAATCCTTTATCTATATAATTTAAAATACTACACAAGAAAAAAGCTTTTAATTTTAATAAATGGAAAATGGTAAAATTATTGGTTTAAATTTTGTATATTTTCATATATCTATGTTAGATATAGTTTTAAATTATGTAGCATAGTAAAAAAAACAACATTAAATATTTTCAAGTTACATAAATTAATAGGATAGTAAAACAACAACAAAAAGTAAAGGATTATTATTATTATTATTATTTTTAATAGTGTTTTAATTTTGCATACTAATTTCATTAATTTTAAAAAATCATGGATATAAAATCAAGTAAAATATTGGCCTTTTTCTTCCAAAAAAAATTCAATTAAAGAAAGCAAACATTCATGAATTAAAAAAAATGCTATTGAGAAAAGGGGGAAAAAAGAGAGCAAATATTCCAAAAAAAAATCTATAGAGTACATGTACTATTATATACATTGAAATATTTAATTAAAACTATGTAAAATAACTATAAATATAAAAACACTATAAATGAGACATAGAAAAGACTAAAAAACCTATTTGTGTTAATCGTCTACCACTTAAGCCTTCAAAAAATAATTTAATTTAATAAGAGTGACATGGCAAAAAAAAAATTGTAAATATCGAATTAATTATTTGTTGAACCTTTATGTATTTCTTTCTTTTCATAATTATTGTTAATTTCATGCATTCACTTGGTTATAATATTTCTTCATGCCTAAAAATGAATGCCACATTCTTATTTCATGCAACTGGATATGATATTGTCCTCCCTTACGATTGATTTTCAACATTCTTATTTATTTAAAATAGTGATATTTATTCTCTCCTATATAAAAAAAAATTATGTTCTTTTTTAATTCAACTAAAAATATTAAATTATATTGAATGTCTATTATTCTTCTTTCCTTCATTTTTTTATACCAAAAAAATGAGACCCAATAGATTTGATTTCAAAAAATTTATAATTTATTGTCCCATGAATATTTACCACTCAATTCAAAATCGTTAATTTCAAATTTTGAATATGACACATTGAAATTTTAAACTAAGTTTAAAATGTGACATTTAAAATTTTTAATTATGTCACATTAAGATTTGTTGACTACATTAAGAATTTTTAGCCATGTTGAAATTTCTCCCACATTCAAAATATAACGTTCTTAAAATTTTAATATGCGACACAAATAAATAGGTAATTTAAAAACCCATTTTTAAGACATAAAATTTTCAAATATTAGTTTCATAGTTAAAAAATAATCTAAATTTAATTTTGGTATATTATAAACTGTTATTACAAGATGTTTTAGATTGAGGTAAAAACAGGTTTTGAAGGGGGCCCGAAATTCTGTAACAAAGAGCGAAAGGAAGAACGTCTAAGTCCACAGGCAAAGCCTAAAAAACACTACAAGGAAGTAGCAAAAATAGGTTTTAAATGGACCTGGAACCACTAGTGAAACATCCGGTCAAAACCCAAAAAAACAGAGATCTGGTAACACATCAGTCAAAAGATAACAAAAAGAAAACAAAGATCAGTACCAGTTTCTAAACCAACAAGAAGGACCAGATTATTCATCCAGTTCCAGTATCAAGTTCATGGCTTCTTTTCCTTTCAAAACAGTTTCCTGGGTGGTAGCCTCCAGCAAAGCTCCTTTTTGTGTATCTTTCTTTCTAGAGCTTTGCCTCATCCTTTTGCTGGGACCCTCTAGTGCTTTGGTCTCCTCATTGGCTCGTTTACCTATATTGATAGCAGCAGCACAAATGTTGGACGTTACTTCCTCCATTTTCATTCTGTTGTCCTTTATTAGTTCCCAGAGGTTGTTTTCATAGGCTTTGAGCTTGACTAGGATCTCACTTAACTAATTTTCCATGTTTATTTTGTTCCAAGCAGCTTTTAGGGACTCTTCCAAAGTTTTCGCTTTTCTCTTGAGATCCATGATCTCCCTACACATCCAAGAATCAAATTGGGAAGAAGCCTCTGCTTTACAATTAACCCAGGTCATAGGTGTGTGTGTTTCATCATTCTGATTCTTCCCTCTCCAATCCTTAGACTCTTTATTGGGACTATTCCTGGCTTCTTCAAAGATATCTTCTCGACTCTTTTGTTCCCGCTCTTTGATTCCAATTTGAATTTCGATATCCATATTTTGAATATCATCCTAATCATAATTTTCCTTTTCGTTCTTAGAAGTTGGGTCCTCAACAAGATCTTCCTAGACAAATTCATCCTTTGACACTTTCTGGTTTTCCTCCGTATCTACAGTTTTGTTTGTAGAATCCTCCTCTATATTGACGTTATCTTTTTCCATTTCCTTAGAACATTATTCATCATCACTAGAGTTAGTATCCCAACTTTCAGTTCCTTCTTCTTCCTCTGGTTTTTCCTCCTCAGGTTCTTCAATTCTCTCCCGTCCCCTTTATTCTTCTACATTCTGCTTTTTAGGACTAGGGGACTTGATTTTGCCTCTCCTGATTACACTTTCATTTTTATTTCCTGACACCTTATTTTTCCCCTGTTTGGGGTACTTAACTAGTGCCCTATTCTTGTAGTAGCCTTCAATAAGCAGAATAAGGCCTTCATGTAGGATAGGGCACATTTCCTTTTTCCTATGAGCATATAAACTTTGGACCAGGGAATAGCGAAGATAAAAGGGAAAAGACAAGGTAACCTTATGCCTAAAATGGTTGAGGAAGACAAAATGGAACTTGTGCACATGTTTGCTTCTTCCGTCCAGGATGAAGTACTCCCTTATATAGCTTAAGACATCCCTCCATATCCCTTTAATCTAGTCCAGCTCATAGAAATCCCCATTTTTGACCAGCTTCTACTCTTCCTCATCCATTTTGGGGAACTTACAAAAGGCCTCGTTTGAAATGCTTGTCTGCTTGGAAAATTTGAGTCTATCCTTTGGCAACCCTGTAACCTCAGCTATAAAATCATCTGTTAAGTTTACTATGATACCATGCAAGGTGACCCTTTCATCAGACCAATTTTTGAAAAAGGCCGTCGTGATATGCGGTTTTGAACCATGGAGTCTTTCCATGTAGCTCGCAACTTTTCCTTTCTACAAAATTCTCCAAACTTCATGTTTCTCTCTCCATTCTTCACAGCTCTTGGGTTCCTATTTATGGGGTTCTCCCTTCCTTTCATGTGCCATACTCATTTTCTTTGAATCCCAATTGCTGTGGACTTTGCCCTGAAACCTCCTGCTGTCAAGTTGATTGGGAAGTCGACTTTGTTTGTGCTTTTTCAGGATCTACTTCTCCCTCTTGAGGGCCTTACTCTTTAATAATTGAATTCCTTTCCCCGTGCTGCCACTCCTCCTACTCATTATATTTTTATTACACTCCAATCTTACCTTCTTTCTCATGGGTGGCATCATGAAGAATGAGCACCCTTAAGTCCACGTTCCTTTCTAAAGTTTCATACCACCTCACTATTTGACCTTCCCGGACAGCACAATTAGCAAGCCAATCTGCAACACCATTGGCTTCTCGAAAGGTGTGGGTGATTTTAATATCTTCAAAATTTTTTAAAAGTGTTTTCATCTCATTTACCTTATCCTCTATGGTCCAAGACACAATATTCTTATTATTAAGAATATTTATAACATTCAAAGAGTCCCCTTCAAGCCACAATTTAGGATATCCCGAATCCATAGCTAATTTAAGGGTCTGGAGGGTAGCTGTAGCTTTAGCAATGTGGTAGTTAGATATACCAATGGGGATTGTGATATCATCAATAACCATACCCATATGGTTTCTCAAGACACCACCACAACCAGCATTCCCTGGGTTCCCTTTGGCAGCACCATCAAAGTTACCTTTAATCCAACCTTGAGGGGGAACATTCCAAGTAACACCTGATCTGGGGTTATCAGGTTTACCAAGAGGGATATATGTCCTCAAGGGATTATCCACATTGAGAGTAGATCTTGGATTCTTTTGAGAGGAAAAATTTTCTTTTAAATCTCTAATGATGTTCTATCCTACCACCCATCCAGGAAGTTCTTTATTTCTAAATATTCGGTTATTTCTTTCCTTCCATATTCCCCACCAAATATGGGGAAGAGTAATTTTCCATAAGAAGAGAACTTCAGGATTCTTTGAAGGGCAATACCAGCTTTTGAGAGAAAGTTCCACGTTTTTATGGTGAATCCAAGTAATGCCCCATAGATTGAGAACCTCCTTCTAAATAAGCTGAGTGAAGGAACAATTCACAAATAGATGATCTCTATCTTCAAGGTCTTTCTTACAAAGAATACACCTGTTAACAATATTGATTCCACGTTTCTGTAAATTATCCAGAGTCAAAATTTTGTTTTGGAGTAGGGTCCAGAAAAAGAACTTGATTTTAGGGATGAGCCCCTTAATCCAGGCTCTTGTCCATAACAGTTTTCTACCATTTCCCTTAGAGATGAAAATGGAAGAGACTTTAAACTGTCCACTTGGCTCATAGTGCCAAACAATTTTATCTTCTTGGTTAGGATATAGAGATATAGCATTTAGGGATAATTGAATATCCTTGAGATCTTGATCGTAGTCAGTGAGGTTTACCCAAGTGTTGTTCTGCCAGTATTGATTAACTATTATTCCCACTCTTTGCTTACATCTTTCTATAACATCTTTATCTTGGATTTCTTCCTATAAAGGTTTTCCTCTTAACCAAATATCTTCCCAGAATTTCACCTTTTTACCATTGCCTGCTTTCCAAGAACTTCCTTCTTCAAGAACATGTTTTGTTCCCTAGATTGTCCCCCAGATGGCATAAGGATGAGAAATATCCAGAGTAGTAAAGAAGTTAGGAAGTGACTTTGCCTTAAATAAGTACTTATGCTTCCATATTTTACTCCATTCTTTATTTTCCTGATAGACCCTCCATCCCTGTTTAGCTAAAAGGGCAATGTTCATACTTCTAATTTTCCTTATACCAAGTCCACCATCCTTGACAGGTTTGCAAATGCTATCCCATGCAATAAGAGGCATTCTCCTTTTCTCCTCATTACCTGGCCAAAGAAAGTTTCTTTGAATTTTTTCAATTGCTTCCACAAATTTAGTGGGGATTTTGAAAAGACTCAAAGCATACGTAGGTATGCTTTGAAGACTAGCTTTGAGGAGTGTAAGCTTTCCTCCTTGGCTAAGAAGACTGCCTTTCCATCCCGCCAACTTCTTACTAAATTTGTTGATAAGTCCTTCCCAAAAAGCTTCAGGGGCTTTCGACCCAAAAGGGAGGCCAAGGTATATGGAAGGAAAAGAACCTATGGAGCAATCAAGGATTCTTGCAATTTTGTTCTGTCTATAACCTAGGGTATTGGTAAAGAAAACTGCACTTTTGTTCCAGTTTATTAGCTATCCTGAGGTAGAGGAGTATAGATTAATTGCTTCCTTTAGAATTATAGCTTTAGTGACTTTAGACTGTCCCATGAAAATAGTATCGTCCACAAATTGACCATGGGAGCAAGTTAAAGGATGCGAAGAGGGTCTCAGACCTTTAAATAAACCTCTACAAACTAAGTCCCCAAGGTATCGCCCCATACTATCAGCCATGATAATAAACAGAATAGGGGATATAAGATCCCCTTGTCTTAATCCCCTAGACGGATTGAAAAAATGAGACGAACTCCCATTTACCAACATGGCTATAGAAGTAGTAGATATCAACTGTTTGATAATATCAACCATTCTTTGTTTAAAGCCAAAGGCAATAAGGCTATTAGAAAGGAATAGCCAATCCACCCTGTCGTATGCTTTTGCTATGTCCACTTTCATTAAGAACCCCTCAGTGTTGGATTTGAGCAGTGAATGAATATTCTCGTGCGCCGTTATAACTGAGTTGAGGATTTGTCTGCCAGGAATGAATCCATTTTGCTGATCAGCTATTATCGAAGGGATCACTTGGATTATTCTGGTCATAAGAACTTTGGAAATTATCTTATAGAGAGAGTTGCACAAACTAATCAGCCTGAACTGATCAGGGCAATACGCTCCTGCTTTCTTCAGAATAAGGCACAAAAAAGTGGCATTAATTTCCTTCAGCATCTGTTTAGCTCCAAAAAAATCCTTCACTGCATTACTGACATCCTTACCTATAAGTTTCCAGAGCTTTTGTAAAAAGAACATGGGGAAACCATCTGGTCTAGGTGCTTTTTCTCCTCCAAGAGATCTAACAG
The DNA here is from genome assembly GCA_037957365.1 of Torreya grandis. Taxonomy (NCBI): domain Eukaryota; kingdom Viridiplantae; phylum Streptophyta; class Pinopsida; order Cupressales; family Taxaceae; genus Torreya; species Torreya grandis. The sequence goes on from JARHVA010004434.1 coordinate 652,100, forward strand.
CTTTGAAGATTTCCTCCTCCTTAGGTATAGAACATAACATATTATTCTGCTCCTTCGAGATCAAAGGAGGAATCACTCGTAGAATATCAGCCTGGCTTTTCAAGTTGAGGTTTCTATTTGCCTTCATCAGGGAGGAGAAAAATGAAAGCATTTCCTCCTTAATTTCCTTTTCCTTTGTTATCTTCTGATCTCCTTTTTTCAAATGATGAATATGTGTTTTCGCTCTGTGTTTCAAAGTGGAGAGATGGAAAAACTTAGTATTTTTATCTCCTTCTTTCAACCATTGCACCCTTGATCTTTGTCTCCAAAAGGTTTCCTCCTTAGTTATTATGTCTTGGTACTGTACCAATTGTTCACTTTCTTCTCTATGGGATTCTGAAGTATATCCATATTGCTGAATTTTTTCCTAGATTCTTCTGATATTCTCCTTAATGGTCTTCTTTTTCTCAAAAATATTTCCAAAATAGTCCTTATTCCATTTCTTAACTTCCTTTTTAACATTTTTGAGTTTAGAGGCAACTCAGAAGAGAACTGATCCCTATATAGGAATATTCCACCACTCTTTTATTTTGCCTTCAAACTGTGGATGCTGCAGCCACATCTTTTCAAATCTGAATGGATGATTCTTTTTTTGGTTCAATTTGTCTACTGTGAATATAAGAGGGAAATGATCTGAGCCTATTTTGTGGCATGCTTCCAGCTTACAGGTATAGTCTTTTATCCAGTCTGGGGAGATGAGAGCCCTATCAAGCTTGGCCTGTATACATTCCTTGTTCAGTCTCTTATTGCTCCAGGTATATTGAATTCTTTACAACTCCACATCCATTAAACCTTCTTTGCTTATAAACTCCATGAGATCAATTCTCCCTTCCATTTGAATAGTATTACCACCCATTTTCTCATAATCATAGAGAGGGACATTAAAGTCTCCCATTATAATCCATCGCCCACAGTGATCTTTGCTTCTGAGTTTTGAGAGAAATTCCCAAACCTTTTTCCTTTCGTTCCTGATATTTGGAGTGTAAATATTTACAACATACCAACTTTCCTTTTGGTCAGCACTAGTTAAATTGACCGCCAAATTTTTTTTACTTTCCATCAAAATAGAACCAACAAATCGATTTTTTTCCATAATATCACTGTACCTCCCGAGGCACCTTCAGAGCTACTAGCTTTAATGGTGTAATTTTTAAAGTCTTTGATCTATTCAACTTTCTCCTTACTCATTTTAGTTTCTTGAAGCAGAAGGAGGTCTGGCTTTTGCTCTCTAACAAAATTCCTAACTAGATCTACTTTAAGAAGACTATTTAGCCCCCTAATATTCCAACTAAGAATCCTCATTTATTTTTATTGTTGTGGATACATTGCCGCAGAGTTTTCTGCTTTCAATCTGCTATATTGAGCTTACTTTCCAATTTTCTATTCTTCTTTGCAAATTTTTTCCCAGGTTTATCTGAAAATCCTACATCCAGTTTAAATTTGGCTTGATTTTCAGATCCTTTTCCTCCTTTACTCCTTAGAGGAATATTAGCTTTCACACTACCATTTCTTGTCGTAATGTGGTTAGTATTGTTCTTTATCTCTCCTTTAATCTTTTGGTTTTTAGAGTTTTTTCCACCCTCTTCCATTTCTTCTGCCTTGAGGGCCTCTTTTGCTGGAGTAATAATTTAAACCATTGGTTCCTCCTACTTTTCCCCAAACTAATCTTCACACAAATCATCCTCTCCTTCTTCTATATTTTTTCCCCCTTCAGGTTCTACTTCTCCTTCCTCTAATTCTTCATTATCCTATACCTTTGAAACTTGAATTTCTATACTTTGGGTGTTCTGAATAGGGATGTTAACCTCTTCTTCAGATAGAAGATCTGATTCTTTATCCTCTGTTCCCTTCCCCTTCTCTTCCATCAGGGCATTAGAAATCTTTAAAAGGGGATCTGTTATTCCTGTTACATTAGGGTCACCCGCTTCTTCTGTTGTAGTGAAAATAACCTTATCTATGTGTTGGTCAACTAAGGCATCTTGAGGCTTCCTTATCTTTCGAGAGTCTTCTTTTACCTTTCATATTTTCTTTTGTTGGATCTTAATATTTTTTCCTTCCTGAAAATTTCTTGAAATGGATCTTCCCCTGTTGGGGTAATTCTTAGCCCAATGCCCCTGCTTCTTGCACACATAACAAGAGTTTGGCAGGTCTTCGAAGACAATCACTTGGGTTTTCTTGCCAAGCTTGGAGATAAGTTCCACTTTTTTGGGGAGGTGATTTAGGTCCACCACTTTAACATAAATTCTGGTGCTTTGGAGTTTAGTTCTTGAAGCCGTGGTGTTATCCACAGCCACTAACTCACCAAATGAACTAGCTATTCCATTGAAGATGTCCTCATGCCAGAATTCTAATGGGAGCCCAGATAGTCTAGCCCAAATAGGGGTTGTTAAGAAAAAGGAATCTGATAAATCCATTTTTGGTTCCCATTTCTTGATAGTAAGGGTACTTCTTCCAAATGACCAAGGTCCTTCACTTAGGATCTTATTCAGATCTTCTTTACAATTAAAGATAAAAGAGAAAAAACCATTCACCATAGGTGCAACGTCAACTTCTCCACGTATAGCCCATTTATTTTTTATCATAGACCTGAGTGAGTCTATATTTGGTCTTGCTCCTAGAAACTTTCCTACTAGGGTGAGATCCATTGAAGAAACAGAGAAATCAAGTAAGGGATCTGGGATGAAAATTTGAAACTCACCTTTCTCCCAGCAAGATTTAGATGTCACCGGGGGAAAGAGGGATTTCCCTGTCGGTTTTTTCCCAAACAACGACGATCAGGTCCTTTGTTTGAGGGCCCCTTTCTGCCTTTCAAAGTTCTTTTCTATTTTATAATAGATTTTGTCTTTCGTTGTCTCCGTGGATTGTTCTAATGCTTTTTTTGATGGAGAATCTCTGGCCCCACTATAGGGCTTAGAAACTGCTGAAGGCCTTTTTGTGTCTGCGTCAGTTAGAAAACTTGACCCTCCGCATTTTCCTCCTTCCTCTACTGTTCCACCAGGATCTGTTCCTCTTACCAAATTCTCCCCAATTCTTTTCCCGCTCATACCAAATTCAAAATTTCAAACAAAAACATGTTATTATAATATTTTATTACAAGATGTTATTATAATATTTTATTAGAATATGAAATGTAAACTATAATTACAAGTTTATATTATAATCTATTATTTAAATAATTAATTTTAAATATTATAAGTTCAAATGAATAAATCTTATATTTTTAAAATAAATAAAATTAAATTAGACATAATTATCTACTATTATTATAAGCTTATATTACAATATTAAAGGTAAAATACTATTATTATTTTAGATAACGTAAATAAATCAGTTTTAAGGGCTCACATAATCCATACATAAAAATCATTTATAAACATGAAACCACCCATCAAAAAAATAAAATTGGTATCCCTCCTAAGAGCCAATAAGAACATCCCATAACCTACCCAAAACTTGTAGAATAACCCATCCCAACTAGACAGAGACACACAAAAGAAAATATCTACATATAACCCCTACCAGTATTTTAGTTCCTCCTAGATGGAAATAATGAGATTTTTATTTTTGGTGTTAGACTCCTCTGTCATGCAAGATTATTTCTTCTTCATATTTCCTCTAGTTATTTACTAGGACCCTCAACCACATATGGCTTCTATGGATCATTTGTAGGATCCATAACCTTCACCCTCTTCTTGTTTTTAATTATCCTCTAGTGATTCAACTATTTTTATCTTGTTGCTTCTACATTTTTTACTCATTTTTAAGTGTTATCTCTAGCTCAATTTTGAGAATATTCATTGGCTTCTTCCAAACCTTGTCACCCCTACTACCCACACTCACTCTAACTAGTATCACCTAATGCATAGTTTTTATTATTTTGATTTCCTTCACCATCCCTTTTAGTCTATCCTCAAAATAATTCAACTTGACCTTCAGGTTCATATTAGATACTTCCTCCCCAACCTAATTCTTGCTTGCATCAGTTCCTATCATCCTTCTTTCTTTAAATGGGACTTTGGGGTCCTCACGCCTCTTATCTTCACCCCTACAAAAACTTATTTCTCCTTATTAGTAAGAATTAAAAATATTGGTTGAATAATTTTTAGTTTCAAAAGGGTAGATGCATGTTAATTAGTCATCTTATCCTCATCATGTCATCATAAATCATCAATATTATTTTGATCCAATGAAAGACTTTCCCATTTTAGTTGAGAAGGGATTGGCCATGTAGTTTTTGAGTCTTTAAACCCCATCATGTGTACCTCTTCTTCCACAATGATATTGTCTATCAATGACTTAACATAACTCACCATTAGTAGTATAAAGGCCCAATGAATGTTGTCATCTAAAAGATCACTCTAATAAGCATCTATTAAATACTTTAAATACCTAAGCAAATAAAATTGTAGGATGAGAATGTAATTATATTTAAAGTGATTAAATAGGAGGAAATGATCAGAGTGCATGAGCCTTTTCTTCCCATTGAGTTCTAGATATATTATTATTTACAAGCACACATTTGACTAGGGGAAAGGGATACATTCCCCTAGGAGACCCATTTTCACCTTTTTAGTTAGATCTTCTTCCTTTTATTTATTTTTTATTACTTTAGATCATCATTTCATGTCCTTAAATGCCTTAATAGTGTTATTATATATTCTATCATCCTTCACAATTCTTTCCTCTAAGACATTGACAACCACCCCTCTCATCGTGGACACCCTATCCTTCTAGGGTTGAGAAAAATCCATAGTAATATTGGGGCCATAAACTAAAATTATTTCCATATACACCATAATACCACCTATACACAACATTTTCCAAACCATTCTCCTCTTGAAATCATCGCATGAGATAGGTTCGATCCTATCTAGTTCACTCCCCATTCTTTTGACTCTATGATCAACAATGGGAATAACTATGGGCATCTCTCCTTTATGATCAATAATGGTAAACTGGTATTATTACAGGCTTATATTATAATATTATATTTAATCTATAATATTTTCTAATATTAAATATAAACTATGATAGTTTCAAATATTAAATATAAACTATAATAGTATCAAATGATAAAAAATTATTAGAAACTTTTCATATAAGGTTTTATTAAAATATTAAAAGTGAAATATTATTACTAATACCAATATCTTAAATACATATATCTAAAAAATAATAAGAGATATCATTCTCAAGGCCCTTATCTTTTGTTTTTCACATAACATAACTATTTATAATTTCATTACCTTATCCACAAATTTCTAATTGATTGGTGAGAAATTGTGTCAATCTAACTACATTAATGTGTCAAGCTCAAAATAATATTTATGGTTAAAAATGGAGCTCCAAACTCCACTATATGGCCATTTATATATTAGGTGTAATAATTAAATTTAAACTATAATTAAAAACTTATATTATAAGTTTTTATTACAATATTAAATATAAACTACCATAGTTGAAAATGCATCAAACTTAATAAAATATTATAGTATAATATTGTATTACACTGATAGGTGTTCCCTACAATGGCATATAGAGGGTGAAAGTGTGTAATGGTGTGAGTGGGTTGGCAATTAAATAATTATAATCCAATTTAAAAAAAAATTAAGAAAAAAATAACATGGGGAGGTGTGGAAGAGTGTAATTAATAATTAATTAGAAGCTAACTTTTTGAGGAATATGAACTGATGTACCATTTAAAAAATAAAATATATATATATATATATATATATATATATATATATATATATATATATATATATATATATATATGTATATATATATATATGTATGTATGTATGTATATATGTATATGTGTGTGTATATATATATGTATGTATATATATACATATATATATATATACATATATATATATATATATATATATATATATATATATATATATATATATATATATATATATATATATATATATATAACATATACATATATACATACATACATACATATATATATATATATATATACATATATATATATATATATACATATATATATATATATATACATATATATATATATATACATATATATACATATATATATATATATACATATATATATATATATATATATATATATATATATATATATATATATATATATATACACACACACACACACACACACACACACACACACACACACACACACACACACATATATATATATATATACATATATATATATATATATACATATGTGTGTGTGTGTGTGTGTGTGTGTATGATATGGGATGAACCATGAAATTTTAGAAGAATAAGTGGCTCTTAAAGTCATGAAACTCTTGTAAAGTGTCATGAAAGTTTTCATTCTTTTCATTCTAGCTAAGAAAATTGCCTTCATAATTTGGACTTGGTTGAACATCACAAAACTAATTAGGGATAGGTCTAATGATTAGAATTAATGGGAATTTTTTTATTACATTAATTTACATTCATTGTTTTTATTCTTGGTCATCTTATATAATCTTAGAATGAGCCATCACCTGTAGTCTAAAAACCTCTTCCTTCATGCACCCTACACACTTGGCATCCAAAAAGTCATTAGTTTTCCATTAAAATCCATGGGAGGGAGTTGATGACACCTATCAAGAACTTAAATTTCCTTAGATGAATTAGGAACACCTTAAAATTATCTCACTTGATTTTTTCCACCCTTTTCACCATTATATCCACTATGCCAATTTTGATAGGCTAAGATGAAGCAGCTGGTTGAGGCATGTATGAGTCATTACAAGGAATTAAATTAACATAGAGAGTTATCTTAAGTAGTAATATTCCCTTAAATTTTATTGTATTATATTTAAACCTCTTACAACCTACACAATGCACAAAATTTTCAAGAAAATCCTATTTTATACCCTATCCATATAATTTTTTACAACTCAAAAAGGTGGGAAGGATCCTAAGAGATTCCCCTACAAGGTCCAATAAATTTCATGATCAATAAAGGCCATTAGGTTATCTTTACAACTCCATTTCTCCAAATTGGTCACTATAAAGGGTTTTCAAAGGTTTTAGCCTATTTTTACCTCTTAGGATTTGTTCATAAAAACTTGATGTTCAACCTAAAAATGAAGCTTCCAAATCTCTCCTATCAAGTTTGTTTTCTCATTTTTAACAAGTTTAAGTTATTCTTGAGCCAAAAAGTAGCTTCTTTATGGTTTCACTTACGTTAAAAAAGATTTAAAATATCTTATATGACCTCTAGAACATGAACTAATAGGTTTTAATTAATATTTCATGCTATAGGTGTGAATGACCCTTATTTAGATAATAGGTCTAAACCATGCCTAATAGGCCTGCCTGTAACCTTTATGTTTTAGATAATACTATTAATATTATTTTCATTAAAATGGAAAATAAAAATATTATATTACCCTACAAAAATTATATAATTAGTTGGAAATTTCACTTATATCTTAAAGTGAAAGTGATCTTTTGTTTGGATTCTAGGCCAAAATTCTGCCTAGTAGGCCTACTTGCAAACCTGATGGTCTAGGACACCCTGTTAATATTCACCCATTATTTATTTATTTTATATGTCCAAATAGGTTTTATATATCTTATAAATCCTTCCTAATAGGTCCAACCATATCCTTATCTATCCATTTACCATCTTTTTCCAAAACTGCTAGGGTTTGTGTGTGAGGGGAGTGCCTTTAATCTGAGATAAAACAGAGGGCACTCCCCTATTTCATAAAAAAATATTAGATACTTTAGGGAATTATTTATGTTTTAATTATTTTTTAAAAAAATAACTATCCCTTTCTCATCTACTATGACCTTCCAAAAACATTAAAAATTAAGGTAGACTACCAAGTAAGGACTATATACAGGCTTCAATTATGTGGGATATGTGTTGCTTGTTTGAGATCCTCCTATATAATATTTATAATATTATTATTTAATAATTATAGTGTGATCATACTGAATTTATTATAATATTCATTCATCACTTCAAATTTCATGTACTTCCTCATATCTCTATCTAGTTCAGACTATGTGCACAATTCAAACTGTGTGGACATGTTTTGACACAATGCCTATAAGTGAAATTTGATTAGATATTGATTAATAGTTTTATGATACTCTTTATATATCACAAGGTCATTTTTTTAGTGTTTTTACCTACTCATTCCATAGTTATTTGAGTTTATGCCAATAATCTCAACCTTTATGCTCTCTACCAATCAAAGTCAATTATAGTTGACTATGTGGGGCATGTATGTGCCTTACATAAATATAAATTGTGTTATATATTAGTTATAACTCAATTATATAATTTAAATAGTTTTTATTTCTCCTTAAAATATCAATATTATGTCTCCATGCTTGATTTTCACTTCATGACTAGCTAAGAACCAAGGTTTGTTGTAGGTGAATGTTCAAAAAGTGGACACATGTAGGTGTATATGGGAGGTAAGAAACATTATATCACCTCATATTGATGATATGTTTTGATAACTAATGAAATTTTTAATACTTAATACTATTTAAATTTTATTTCATGGTAAATTTTTTCAATTCTTAGATGGATTGGTCTCTTTTTGACTCAGAATTGTAGATACCACTGCTTGTATTTAGTGCATAAAAGCACAATTTTGGGCCTCTAAAAAACCAATATTCATTGATTATTTTCCATTTATTATTTTATAATTAATTTTTAAATATATTTTATATGATATTAAACCATAATAATTAATTAAAATATCTTGTAACCATGTTATGACATCTCAACAAAACCTCTAGGTACTCTATTTTCACTTTCTGGGGATAATGTCCCTAAACACTACCATTTAAACTTTTGAAGTGATTTTTCAAATAAATTTACCAAAATATCCCATAAATTATTTCTTAAATGGTATTTTATCCTACTATTATCACAATAATTAGTTTCACCATTTTCTTCAATACTTCAAAAAAACTCCTTGGCCCTCTGCTAACACTTATAGATGACTATCTTCATGTCTATAGATAGTGAATGGAAAGAGCACAATGTGCATGGTTTTTTGTCTTCTTGTGAGTTTTAGGCTCTTATAAATGTTTAAAAATATACTTTATTGTTAATCAATAATCATATTTGTCTCATACACTACCTTTAACATGACTGGTCTTCTCATGGAATACTTGTAGATGAGCATCCTGACTGGTATGAAGGTAGCAAGTAGAATTGTGAACCACACTCATGGTATATGAGATTAAAATAAAAAATTATACCATATTAGAATTTAAAAATGATTAAATTAAAATTGTGATTAATTATATCAAGTCAATATAGCTCCATTTCAAGGTTTGGACCCTTTCAAGCACTTGTAGATAGGCATTGAAAAGAATTTGAATAAGATACATTAGTGAATGGTCTCATGAGCCTACATAAGACCACATAAATCCTTAAAATTATTGTTTTTATTTATTATTATATTAATACAAGTCTCCAAACACCTATTCCAATGTGAAAAACCTTTACAAATAAAACCTATAGGGCAAACAATGATGTCTAGTGACTATTTGTGTGGCATATGAGCTTGAAAAATATGAGGATTACCTTGTATAATTAAATTATAAGGTAAAATTATATATTATCAAAAATAGAACTTGTAGAGAATTTAAAACCTGTATTTGAGCTTAAGTAACATTAATATACATTCCATGATCTTATTACATGTGGCATACTTCCCCGTGGGTCGTACAAGTGCCAAACTCTTCTCTTTTCTGAAGAAAACTACCCTTTCTTCTTAATAACCTACCATTTTTAGTTACCAATAGTTTATTAAGACATATGAGGACACATGTGACATTAAATAACCTTTTTCAACCTTAAAAATTTTCAATAAATCCATACAAGTCATTAAATGCCCTTTTTTAAACCTCAAATTAACTCCTAAGACTAAAAGGATTAAAAACGACTAAGGACCAAGGCCAATATAATATTAAATGACATCAATTAACATACAATACACATTTATACATAATATTAGACCCATAATAAACCTATAAATATAATTTTTTTTCCTATAGGGGTCTCAATTTGACCTACAGTGTCAAATTTGGTCAACAAATTGGTGACTCATAGGGGTAGTATGCCTGCTATACTAACTAGACCAGTAGAATTATCATTCCATTTGGATATGTAATCACATTTACACAAATTTCTACACATACCTTTCCTCTGAAAACACATAAAACATGAGTAAAAACCAATTAGAAGCAACACATAAGATAAGAAACTAAGTAAAACGCATTTGTTCTTCATGAGTACTTAAGGAAAACACACACCAAACTAAACAACTAACTCAAACACTAACTAAACTAAGATAAAAAAAAATCCCTCCTAGATCAAAGGGGAAGTTTGAAACCTTCCTTTCTTTATGACATGAAGGATTTAGTGAGACATGTAGCATTTTATCCTTTAGCATTGATGCCTCCATCTTATTTATGGTGTTTACCAACCTTATTGGCATGAGATTCAATGAGAACCAAGAAACTCCATATAGTTTTACCAAGGAAATTAAATCCTCTTGCATCTAAATAGTCTCAAATTTATCATGTTCTTGGCCTTTAATGTGTAAGTTTGACAATATTATAGTCCTCTCAGCCTTGTCCTTATCCTTGACATAGTGTGTTTGATGTTTAAAATCACTAATCTTCCGTCCACCATGTTCCCACATCCCTAAATGTGGGTTTACCTTATATGGAGTTATTGACTATTTTAGGCATACTAAGATCTACCTTGACATCACTATCCATGTCTATAACTTCTTGTATATTATCATCATCAACTGACTTAATAATAGCAAGTTCTTGACCAGTATAAAGAACTTCATTATTATGTTTGATTGAACACTCAATATCATGTTTAGATTCATAAACAAACTTTTCATTATTTATGTAGTCTTTTGGATAATAAAAAAACTTTACCCAAACTATCAAATTCCTTGCATATAACATTGAACATCTACCATAAATCTTCTTCCTCATGAATGTCATCTTCAAGGGCTATTTCCTCTGATTTGGTCTCATGACTCTCTTAGGATTTCCACTTCTATAAGAATTATTTTAACTTGTTATACATCCTTGATAACACATTATTTTTCATTCTTGAGATGGTCATCTACAACTTCATGATCAGACATGGAGTCTTCTTCAAGCACCTCCTTATTCAAGTCTTGGTCACATTCCTCATTGATACACATCCCCTCAAATATGGAGCCAGAAACTTATGGATTGTAATTTTTTTCACCAAGGGTAATCCTTATGATGATCTCTTTCTAATAGTCACTCATTATATCCTCTTGATCAACCATGAATTGAATTTGATCTTCTTCACTTTCTTCTCTAAAGATAGGCTCTTCCTCAAGAAGGGGTGAGGTGGAAAGCTTATATATAATCTCATGGATTTGAGGTGAAGAAGCTAGAATATGAGATGTAGTAAGAGGTGAAGGAGTTGGATATGGAGTGTAGGATGAAGGGTAAGGATTATGAGTGGGTTTGGAGAAGAGAAAAACACTATTAAGATCATATAGAAGTGAATTCCTAGGCTAATTAGAATGAGAAACATGTACATAAGTAGGAGTTACATCTTGTTAATAATATCCTTATGTGTAATCCATGGAAACAACTTATTTCATATGATAAGATTCATAGGAGTACTCTTGAGGATGATAGACATCATGGTATGAAGGATAGGGTTTATATTGGGATTGATAGAGAGGTGTTTCTTGATAAGTTGATTAGTAGCCATACTCATAGGGTTGTTCATCAACATGGTGTCCATATGGAGAGGAAAATTAAGGTTTATAATATTGATACACTTCATCAATTCATTGATACACTTCATGTTGAAGATGGTACACTTCATGACAAGGATAATTTATAACTTGCTCTTGTTGATAGAGAATGACACAAACTTTAAATGTCTCACCAACTTGTGTAAAATAGAACTCAACACCAAGGTCAGCCATATAATTTCATTAAGAAGTAATAACACAAGGAATGATCATTAATAATCTTCAAAATACCTGGGATATTTGACCAAATAATGTAATCTTGGAGTCACCATTGATGTTTAGATAGATGCCTCTAAAGGTTGATTATTAAAAGATAACACAAAAAATATTTCAACCTCTTATACTAAGAGTCCCACCAGGCATGCCAAAAACTATTGTCACTTGGATGAGGAGATGCCTTAGCTCTCCTCATCTAAGAGGCACAATGGAAACATCTCACTTGTTGTGGTAATCAATTTGGTGAGATGAATCTCTGAAATGAAGGGTCATATCCCTAGATGTGCCTTGAAATTATTTCACCTATACTAACTAGTTTTTTATGGGGCAAAGGGTTAGAGTTTTCATGAAATTAAACCTATTTTATGGTGTGATGCACCAATATGTTTACCATAATACTATTATACTCCATCACTTCTTAGACAAGTCATACAACACTAGTATAAGGGTCCTAAAATTCATTAGCATTATTATTTGAATGCATGAAGAGTCATTTCTTAAACCCTTCCCCTTCATTCCAATCATTAGACCTATCCCTAATCAATTTTGGGATGTTCAAATAGGTCCAAATTATGAAGGTAGTTTTTTGAGCTAGAATGAGAACTTTCATGCCACTTTGCAAGAGTTTCATGAATTAGAGAGCTACTTGTTCCTTCTAACCTTACATTTCATCTCATATCCTCTTCTCATGCATAAGTAACTCCTTTTCCTAGCTTGACAAGTGTCCTCATGATCCTTGGACTTCTCTCTTTCTCTCACTCTCTCTCAAGTTCTATAAGAAATACCATTTTGGCCTTTATAATATAATACCACACCATGTATGGCCAATCCCTATGATTTTTATCATTGTACTTGACTTAGATAATACATCCAATCTAGTCTGAGTTTATACATTAGATTTTTAAAGTGTGTAAAGAGATTCATAGTGAATGTTAAAAAATATTCATTTATCCTTGCTTTCTCTCAATCCTTCCATGTTTGATGCAAGTGATTCCATGTCTAGCAGGTCATATAAAGTGTTTTAAGTGTATGGATATGTTCTTAAGTGTACAAGGAAGTCTTAACATCTAAAAAATTATCTATGGTTCCACTTACCTTGAATATTATCCATATATGTCACCTTCATATTTAAATACTGATGTTAGTACATTCTAGGACCCTTAGACTAGTGTTATATGACTTGTCTCAAATGGAGTATAATAGTCTTATGGTAAACATCTTAGTATATCACCCCATATAATAAGTTTCATTTCATGCAAAATCTAACCCTTTTCCCCATAAATAATTAGTTAGTATAGGTGAAATAATTTCAAGGCACATCTAGGGAGCTAGCCCTTCATTCTAGAGATTCATTTAACCAAATTGATTACCCATATCAAGTGAGATATTTCAATTATGCCACTTGGATGAAGAGAGCTAAGTCATCTCTTCAAAGAGTGAAAATCTAAGTGATGACACTTATTACTTTCCATTTTTAGTGGATGATGAGAACGAACCAAAATATAATAGAGATGAAATCCATACCTTTCAACATTTCTAGAGGAGCCCCTATAACTTGAGGAATAAGTAGCATGTTATTACTTCACACCTCCATAAATAAATGTCACTAATAATTAAAATCCTAAGACAAATAATAATATATCTCCCCAAAAAGGAAATGATTCACTAAATTTTACAAAGCCATAAAGTAAAGAGAGGTGAAATATAGTTGAATATTTGAAGAAGATCAAGGAAAATATTAGTATCCATGACCTAGCTCAAATTAACAAATAAAGAGAAATGTTTCTAAAAGCCTTGACTAAGAGATCATCCACTAACATATCAAAATTTACTCATACCAATTTGGTTGTAAACAACGGTGAGCCTGAGGTACCATATTTTAGACTAACCATCATAATTTTTGGTAAGAATGTGCATTGATTTCTAGTTTATTCATGTGCCTCATTGAATGTGATTCCTACAACTGTATACAATAAATTAGTTTTAACCCCATATAAGTCTAAAAGACTAAACCTACAACTAGACAAGCCATCTATACCATGAATTATGGAGTTGAAAAATGTATACATTAAGATTACCTTTGATCCATGTGTACAACAATACATAGACATTTTGGTAATTGTTATTCCTAAATCTTATGGCTTGTTATTGAGCCATGATTGGTCAAAGATGCTGAATAAATATGTGGTAGAAAAATTCTCACAAATGTGGTTACCTTGGAAAGTTGTATCCAATGAAAATTAATTGGATATAGAACCAAAGATGAAGTACCTGATTATCAAGTATAATGATACAAATTATAAGGTCAACTTCACATCCTCACATGTAGGTGTTACATGTTCACCACAAAGCATAAAGATCATAAATAAGAATTTGAAGGTCCTTCATAGTTATGGATTCTCTATTTTGATGATGTTATATATAATCAAAGTTCTGGTGTTTTCATAGCTTTGACCAATCCAAATTGAAAATAATATCTTGTTTTATATAGATTGTAATTCCCTTGAATCAATAATCAGGTTGAGTATGAAGATTTGATTATGGGTTTATAGTTTTCACTAAAGCATGATGTTAAGTAGTTGCAAATATTTGGTGATTCAGAGCTAGTTGTTAACCATATTAGAAATAAATAGTAGTTTATGATTACTTTAATTAATATAAGCATATAACCTAGGATCTAATTGAATCCTTTGAAGCATTCAACATTAGTGTTGTTTCAAGAGAAGAAAACTAGATAATGAATTCACTAGTAGATTCAGTTTCTAATTTAGCACCACTATAGGAGTCTAAAATGTGGAAAAAAACTATGGATTTGGTTTATTATCCTTTTATCCTAGATAATGTGGATAACTTCCATGTATTCAATGATGATTAGTAGATCATACAATTTATGAATAGTTGTGGAGCCTTTGAATCTCAAACAATAGATGAAAAATATTTTGAATTTATGATCATTAAATACCTAGGAGAAGATGGTATCTTAAAGTTGAAAGAGAATCATATACTTATTGACTAATTTGATCAAATGTAAAATTAGGTCAACCCCTATAGTTTAAAACCTATTATAGGGGGTCTACTAGGCTGTAAAAGGTATACCATGGTCCTAGTGAAGTCATTTAATGTGTCTTTAGCCTTGGTCATAGTCATTTTTAGTATTGCGTAGGTATTATGTCATATAAGGGTCATTTTTGGGCCATTTAATAAACTTTTACAATTTTAAATAGAGGAAAATAATTACAAATTATTATTTAATGTCATACATGTTTGAGCTATTTTAAAACTATCAAAATGCAAGTACAACATCAAAATAAGAAGATTAGTGAAAAAGTGGTAGTTTCATGTGGTTTTGGGTAGTTTAAAACTTATGAATAATATTTGACACATGTGGAATTTTTTATAGTGACCCTTTAGGTACCATCTACTCAATTTCATGCTTGATCAGCTTTTCCTAGTTTTAAAATGGCATAAAACTATTTTATCTCTCCATTACTCTCTTTTGCATGCAATAACGGTCAATTATTTTTAGTCTAGTAAGGATAACAAGAGGTGAGTTAGGTAATATGATATTTTGGGATGAAAATAATATTTTTATACTCCAACTTCATAAAAATATATATAGGTCTAGTTTCTTGAGCTTCATACAACATTATTTAGAAGGTTTGCTACCATTTTCTACCTGCACATTCCCATACCCTTTAGGTTGTCTCTTTATTTGGATTGGTACATATAAAACAAGTATTGTATGTGATTTTAGATAGTGTGACTAATTTTTTAATTTGGTTCTCAACTTAATTTTCACATGTGGTGTGAGGTATAAAATCATAAGCACATCATTATACTAGTGGGAAACTGCATCACAGACTATAGATAAGCTTCATCAATTTCAAGGGGTTCTATATCCTATAATAATTTCAAATAAAATATGAAATGATATTTCATAATTATCATGGTCATCGTGATCATATTTATTTTTATATCTTAGTTTAAAGACTATCACTTGATAAAACACAGTCAAGAAACATGTACATAGGCAACCTTCCTACAACATTCACCTACAGTCAAATGAAGATAACCCTTTGACCAATAATATAGATGACACAATGAGTATTTAAACATAGTGATAAGTATTCTAAAGTAAAATCAACATGTTTTAGTTATCTAATATGGTTTAAGATTGGTTGTGTCAACCAATTCTTCACCATACACTACCTTGTGTTTTACATGTGCACCTATAGAAAGCTTCCATAGAGGACTGAGTAGATTTGAATAAAGGTGTTAAGACTTCTTGAGACCTTCATTGAGGTCTAGGAGTATTGAAAGTATAATAGTAAAAATGGTGGACTCATAAAGTGTTAAACAAACATGAATCCTAGCCCTCAGTTTGACAAAGTTGTATATAGAGATATGTTATCTTATTTTCTCCAAATAAAGTATTTGAACATATATAAGTCATATAATGGTGGGTATCTTGAATAATGGATAGGTCTTGTGTATTAACTCATGTATAAAAATCATAGGGGTAGTGTCTTAACCTAGGAAAGGATGGTTTGGTCATGATAAATATTGTGTATTAAGGCTTCCATCTTAATAAAATTCACACTATAGACATTTAGTGTAATCTACAATCTTCTGATGCCTAAATAATCTTATAGTGAAATTTGACATAATAAAATCATAACCTATAAGTAAAGTAAAATAATTTGAATGATAAATTACCTAATAACCTTGAGATGATATTAGGTCATGGAATACAAATTTTAATATTCTAAACACCCCCTACATGAGACATTATTTCACCTAAGTGGTCACCTACAGCCTGACTATGGAACCACAATTCATTAGTGTTGAGAAAAAGAGGTATGGTATATAAGTTGAGATGTCCACATAGGTTATAAGTGATAAAATGATATCATAAAGATCAATAGGATAAAATTAAGTGCTTATACATAACGGAACACCTAAAGGGGTCTTTATGGTCTAAATATTACCACTTATAATTTGCTATAGTGGATAGACTAACTTAGGCTAGTGTCAATATAAAGGTAATGAGAACAGGCCCTAATACATGATATGAATGATTTAAAACAATTTATAGATGACCTTTATGAATTAATAATGGTCCTAGGGTGTGGGATACAATTACCATATATAAATAAACACTTATAAGAGTCATATTTTCTTGAATGAATGTGTCTACAGTCAACACAATACATAGACCAATTCATGCATATGGAGAGAGGTGGATTGATAAGACTAATAGATGGGTAGGATTTAGAAATCATGATGAAACCAATATAATAGTGGTAATGACATATTCCTAAGTTCTCTCAAGGAGAAATATCCTATCCTATATTCACAACCCCAGACTCTCAAGCCTAAGCAAGATTATGTGTGCAATCATGAGACCTAGAAATCTACCTTGAAGAGTTGGAATTATGATAACTTTTCAAATTTTTCCAAGATATGAAATTTTTACATAGCACATAAAATACCTATTTAATACCCCCATATCCTTATTTTTACAATAAAAATAGGGTATATTCCCTATATTCTATCTCAGATACAGGCTACTCATCGAGAGTTAAGTCTATAGGTTTGGTGAGTGAATTGTAAGTGGATGAGATAAGGAGTCTTGAAACATTTAAAGAAGAGTGTGGGGAGTTTTTTTAAGCATGAAAAAACATGTAAGAGGCCTCAAATTTTTTAGAAAGCATTCATAGAATTTTTTAGTTCATAAAACACAAGTTAAACCTATTATACTTAAAGTAGGCCTAAGCCCTACAAAGGTCTGATTTCACTCTTAAGAAAATATAAACCTTATAATGCATTTTATAACCTTTAGGGTAAGGTATAATATTGTTTTTATCCTTCATTTTTTAGAAGGAATCATAGAAATGTAATTTTTGGCCTAAAAACACCTCAAGGGTATGTAAAATGCACTCAAGAACTTGTTAGGATAACTTCAAGCACTCACCCCTATATGGAAACTAAGCATGGTGGCCAAAGTAGATATTAGTGGTTTAAGGAGTTCCCTAATTTGTTTTTTTTTGGATTTTTTTTGGCACTTGAATGTCCAAGTTTTATGAACTATCCCTAAGAGTCAAAACTTGTTAAACCCCTTATAAACCCTTGTCAAAGATCCAATTGGTAATAGATGGATGGGAATGAATTAAAAATGTGTAATTTGTCCGAAAAATGGTTTTGGACTTATATAATATTATCTCAAGCTACATCCCATTAGATTATTTTTTACCCTACCTGTACATACTAGGTATAAAACATGGTTTTTAAGAAAGTTTTGATTGTTTTGTTGGTGTAGAAGAAGATGAATAGGTGAGAGATATTTTATAGGGTAAATTTAGACCTATTATAACTCCTTATGTCCATTTATCTACACATTTTTTCATGGAAACACTTCTTCTAACTCATTCACTTTGGGTAGTTAGTGGTAGATAATGAAAATGAAGAATGGCTCCCAAGTGAGAGGATGATAAGTCTAATTTGGAATTTTTTAAGGCCTAATTCATGGAGTGGAAGGCACAGGGGTTTTAGATAGGTTTCCTAACACCTATTTCTTAAATTTTATTGGGAAATTTAAGGCTATCTTGATGACAAATGTGAATACAAACCTAGAAGGATAATGATGGTGATTGCATATGGTGAGCACAAGTGTCTAAAAGATGGCTAGTATTTAGGGATGCATCTAATGACTATTGAAGCTTATTTTTACCACCCATAAAATATTTTAGATTTTTCAAGTCTCATTTCCCTAGTTTTGATAATTCAAAAGTTGATTCATGATGAAGGTAGTTTCAAGAAGGTAACTAAGAGGTTTATACACCAGTTTTGGAGAGTTTGTTGATTTAAATGGACATTTGTCCAAAAATACATTCTATACCTCTATTTTCCACTTATTTAATATATAATTTAACTATTTTTCATGGGTTTATAGTTTTAATTTTTACCTTTCAACTTCTTTTCTCTCTCTCTCTCCTCATATATTCTATAATTGTAAGCCATTTTGTCTCTTGTATTCTAATTCCACACCTAGTATGGTGAAGCATTGCTAGTTTGATATTGTAATTTTCCTTTGAAATAAGATATTTAACCTATTTTTTAGTTCAAAAACTATATTTTATAAGTATTTGAAGTGATGTATAGTGAATAGTCATGTGATTTATATCCATCCTTGCTTTCTCTCAATCCTTCCCTGTTTGATGTAATTTATTTCACTGTAACATATTCCATGAAGTGTTTTCAAGTGTATGGGTATATTTTCATGTGGAAAATTATCCTTAATTTCTTTAAATTATCTATATTTCACTTACCTTGAGTAGTTTCATGCATATCACCTCCATGTTTGAAATACTAATGTTAGAGCAATTCATGATTTTGAGGCTAGTGTTGTGAATCATGTATCTTAGTGAATTTATATGGTAGCATAGTAGATATGTTTTTAGTGTATAATCTCTTTAGATTATTTTACTTACATGTCTAATTTTATCCCTTTTCATCCAAGTAAGCATTTATTGTGGGTGATAATCACCTAAGGATCAATCTAGGGAGCTAGCCCTTAAACCTAGAGGTCTACCTCTTCTATAGGTAACCCACAGACCTAGACGTATTCCAATGTTGCCAAAATATTATATCAGGCTTGAAAAACCTCCTCTAGGGTGTAATATTTTGTTACAATAGTTATATTACACCCAATGGGACCATTATCCTAAAGATAACTTGTTAATGTGAATGCTAGTATTGACAACTTGATAAAATCATATGGTGTTCTACTTAGAATTTGGAGACTCCATTAAATGTAATATATAGTTCGAGACCATTTTTTTATTAGTTATTATGTTCATACTTCACGGTCCTTACTATTTCATCTCTTAGTAGTGTTTTCAATCCCATAAATCTACCTCATCAACTTAAACTTCCTCTTGAATTTCAACATCCTCAAACTATCTTGACCTTTGAAGAATAAGAGGAGTTTGTAATCCAAGAGGATTAATAAAGTGAATAACTTGAGGATAACATAGCTAGGCAGCATTCCTTCCCAACCTTTAACACTGAAAATCCATCCACCTCATTACATATGATGATATACCCCCTAATGCTACTAAACATGTTGCCATATTCAATGGTGAAAGTCATGTCACTCATAGTGACCATGTTAGGCATATCTTGATCTTCGACAACTTTCACAATGTTACTAAGGTAAACATTTCTGTTAGGGTCCTTACCATGTCCCTTAGATGAAAAGCACTTGATTGGGATAGGACATTACCTAGAGTTTGTATCGTAACTTAGGATGATTTTTGAGAGCCATTGACATCAAGGTTTGAAGACAAGAGTGATCACACATCACTCATTCATCAACTCAATGTGATTCAAAGAGCCCCTAAAGAGATAATGCATGATTTTAATGAGATATTCGTAAGGACTTGGCATATGCTGCCTCTTCCCATGAGACCACCTAATAGCTGTGTGTTTCCTACATATCTAAGGGTTATTGGTAATAACATAGCCATAATGTTATAGTCTATGGGTGGTTACACCTTACCTAAAGTATATTACCTTTCCATTAGAGTAAAGAATGGCCTAGTACAAGATGGAAGGTTGCCTCCAATTTTTCTTATGCCTCTGATTCCTAGTATATCTATTGATACTCTAAGTGTTTCCCAAGTTCCTAATGTAAATTCCAAGCCATGGACTACTCCTAAGAAGCTAGAAAATAAAATTGATTGTAAGACAAGATATCAAGCCTTAGAGTCTCAAACTAGGCAACCTAATCTATAGTATGGCATATATCAAAACCCATATCCCTATCCTCAACAAGGAAATAGGTTCCCACCTTAGTAATATGGCCAATGTAGAGGTCAAAGACAACTTAAATTCAATAGGCCTACTAATGCATGCAATCCAACTTCCACCTCAAATACAAGAGCCATGGTACCATTTCATAAAAATAGGTAAATGGAGAGGAATGGTAACAAGGAAAATTCATGGATGCCAATGAAGGAAAGGAGAAATATTTAGTTTCTCAAGGAGGAGTATTTCCTCAGTTGTTAGTAGAAGATGAATTTATCATGTAAGTAAATGAAGGATGGAAACCTCAAGAAGTAAACTTCAAAAATTTTATAATAGAAGACACCAATGTTCTCAAACAAAATTATTCAATTATATAAAATACTATAGCAAAGAGAAAGGCATTGGGAGATACCCATAGTGTTCATGTAAATTTAATTATCTTCATATAAGGCAACAAGGTGTGATTACAAGTATGGTAGTCACTATAACTCCTACATCTCCTCAAAACTAGAATGTTGGAGGGTTTACTCAAAGTGATTCAATGTCTCAAACTCATAAAACTTCATTACCTTTAAGGACTCAATAAAAGGTGAGTTCTCCTATTTTTAACATTGTTGACTCTTTAAAGAATGCTAAATGTAGTATTTATCTTTGGGATGTCCTTCACATGCCCAGTCAAAAGGAGCTTTTACAACAATAGTTGTCTCAAATAAACCTCATCCCTCAACCATTAAATCATGGTAATGCTTCCCTCACCAATTCCCTCAATCACATTGTGAAACTCTCTTCCAAATCTGAAAAGCCTCCACCCTTCTACCTCACTCTCATTTTGGGACACAAACTTATTCACAACCACACAGTAGATAATAGAGATATTACTTCAGTGATGTCCAAGGTTGTAGCTAATATAGTGGGACAAAAATATTAAACATATATTAAAGGGGTACTATAACTTAATGGGACACCTACTAAGTTATTAGGATTGGTTAAGAGTTTGAAAGTTTTCCTTCATGATTATCCTAGCTTCCCTATCCTTTAAGACATAGTAGTGGTTAACTTGCCTACTCACTTTGATATCTACCTCTAAAAATATTTCATAGCCAATATAGGAGGCTACCTCTTAGTTTATTTTTCCTTCTTGGCATATAGGACAAAAGGTAACCATCAAAACTCAACCACTAGCTAAGTTTCATATTAAACCCTATGTAGAAGAAATCTCCAATTTGAATTATGTTATCAGTGATCATAAGGAGTCTTATATGGATGATAAAACATCCTCCAATATTTATAGTATATATAATATGTTTATATATTAGTATGGTGTAGATACTTATGGACATGATTCATACATTTACTTTGAGTAAACTAACCTTGGAACATATATCATCCATGAAGGAGCATATGAACATTTTGAGGTAAGTATTGAACATTATTTTACATAAGATGCTGAGGGTAATTACCTTATTCATATTTATGAGGATGATATTTCTCAAATCATGATATATCAATATGGTGAGAATAAAAATTTCATTCTACTCGTAATTGATGAATAAGTCCTTAAACATGATAGCCATGAAGATGAAGATGACCTATGGAAAAATTTCCATACCATAAGTCAAAACTTTTAGTAGTAGAGAACACATAATTCTACCCATAATAAGTGTCTATCTGATGGTAATTTTGTTTATGAACCTAACAATTAGGTTGTTGCATGTCTTATTAAGCATGAAGTTGAGTGTCTTGTTAATAATAAAGATAAGCATCAAGATACTGCTAAAAAGTTTGTAGTCATGAAGGATTATAGTGAAAATGAGGATTTTTTTTTTTGTTTTTTTAACAAAAATAAACACCTAAAACTGAGGTTGATTCCCATTTATATGTTTAATTAAAAGGTGAGAAATCTTGATAGCCCTAATTATCAAATGCATCATGTTTAATAAAAAGATGGAGTTGAGGTAACTTTGATGACTCCAAACACTTAGTTTGAGAGTTATTATTTGATCATGTCATAAGTACATAAAGATACAATCTCTAAGAATATTATTGGATGTAAATAAGGAGTGTATTTTAAGGTTCTAAGTATCACACTTATAGACAAAATAAGAGCTAAGGATGGTAACCTTTTTTATCATCCACATAAGCAAGTGTTTGTTTACAAGCATGTTCCACATGATAAATTGATTTCATGGAGAAACAAGGATGTCATAGGTACCTTATTTTATCTTATTTTAATCATGGTGAGTTTTTATTCACCTCAAGTTTTTGATGTATTGTACATACTAGGATATGTGTGTATGTTTGCTTCTATTGTGTGTGTGTTCCATAAGTGTTCTTGAGAACACGTGTGTTTGATTGGTGTCTTATTTTTTTTTTTGTTTATTATTATTTGGTTTGGTTTAAAAGGAAATTTAGTGTCAAATATATGTATATGTGACTCCTTAAACCAATGGATATGATTAGGCTATTGGTCTCTAAAATAGCTGGCTTGTTACACCTACGAAATCACCAAGAATGTTGACTAATTTGACCACAATTGAAATTAGGTCAACCCCATATATTTTAAAACTTTTTAATGGGGTATAATATGGTTTAAAAGGAGTACCATGGTCCTAGTTAAGTCATTTAGGGATTCATTAGCCTTGGCCATAGTCATATTTAGTCCTTAGTTCATCTTATGTCATTTAGGGGTCAATTTTGGGCCATTTAATAGATTTGTATGGTTTACCATAGAATACAAGTGTTAAAAAATATTATTTAACATCATACATGTTATATTATTATTATATTACTTATTTTAAAACTAAAAAAAATATAGGTGAAACATTAGAATAAGAAGATTAATGAAAAAGTGGTAGTTTCATGTGGTTTCGGGTAGTTATACAACTTGTGCTATCTACATAAGAAATATTATTTAAATATTCCTTCACTCATTTGAGTTTATCTTTAATAATACCAATGATTTAAATATTTACCCTAAAATTATGAAGAGTTTTATGAGGGTCTCTTTAACCCATACAATAAATTCTATAGAGAATGTGTTTTTCACCTATGCCTCGAGCATCCTAACCTACTATTTCATGTCCTATATAAGTTTCTTAGACATTTCATGAGTGGATTAGATCATGTATATTCTATCCTTATCCATATTATCCTCCCAATTAAATGTTATCACTTTGGTGATGGAAAATAAATCGTGATTGGTCTACTAGACCACTAGATCTCCTCCTTGAGTGAATTTTTATCTACAGATATTCCTTATGTTCAATGAGCTCTTGTCAAACTCACATTAAAATTATAGATCACATTTTAAGATCATCTAAGGCCCATATGATCCTATGAAAACTCCTAAGGTAGAAGTGGGTAAAGGTGGGGTGGTAGAGATAGAGGTGGAAGGTGGAGGTATGAGAGGATGAGGAGTGGATGAATCAAAGGGAAAGAAGGAAGAGACTAATAGAGGAGTAGGATGCATGAGGGAGAAATGGGGAAGGGAAAATGTGGAATCCCAAGGGAACATGTGAGCTTGATGTTGTATTTGTGTCAAATTTACTTATGGGCTCATGGTGTCAAGGATAGGAGTATTCAAAAGGAATGAGGAAATTGGTTGGTTAATTTGAATCCTTGGGCACCTAGGACAATGGAAAAGGAAGGCCTAAGAGGGACCTAGGGATAAACATGGGTATAAGGAGTAGGATTTACCTTGTGATTATTCTTTATATCTTGCCTAAATCATATTATACTATAATAGTAAGAGTGATGGTGATAGTGGTGGTAGGGGTTGATTGGGGAGTATAAAAAGTGACTATAGGTGCTATTAAGGTGGATGAAGAAAATATAATTTTCCACGTGAGTGTACTCATTTTTTGGGTCACTGATAGTTGCACTTATGTATTTTTAATTATAACCACCTATTGTACACTAATTAATAAAGGAGTCAAGGGCTAAGGAGTTATATCTCTTGAAGTCTAGATGTGAATTGTAGTGATCCCTACTTATGGAATGGGATGAGTGGGTCAAAAAATATGTGAGGGTATGTTTTACATGGATATATTGATAGTTACTTGAGGTAATTATGTGGGGGTTGAAATGGTAAATGGAGGAGACACCACTTAAGTGGGTCTAGCAGGCAAAGGGAATCTCAAGGGTGTTCCACTAGGTTATTAAGGGATAGTGGAATTATGGGAAGGGATCCACATGAATGCATACTATTTGTAATGTTTTAGGCTAAACTTGAGGCAACTAATGATGTTGAATCAATGTGCCTACATAAACTACATTTGAGTATCCTGACCTATAAGAGGTGGGGGAGTTAGAGTATAGACTAAGGGAGATGAAACCTACCTATAAGAGGGAGATAAAACCCCCTAAATGATCTTCCATGAAAATTTGGGTCTATTTATTTGAAAATCTCCCTCGAGATAAGTTGGTATAGGTGAAGTAGGGCCACTCTAGGTGGATGCCCTAGGGTAAACCTTATTTCACTTCCTTTTCTTCACCTCATGCTTTTCAAAAACCTCCTTGTCATATTCAAGGTTGAGATGGATATTTTCATTTGAGTGAGGCACATAGATGTAAGAAATGTTGAGATGAGATTGATATTTCACCATATGGGCCCTAACTATTCTATGAGGATCCCATTCTCTATGTTCTACCCTACCTAGGGCATAAGAATCCATGTTCATTTCCATATTATATAAAAATAGTAGATGTTTATAAATGTGATATTGGATTATGATAGGGAAGGTTAGGAAATACTTTTATTGGAATTTGAGGTAGTGGTTGAAGATACCTTATATCAGTTATTAGGTTATCTCCTCATCATCCAACCATTATGGAAATTAATAGGGTAAGAGGAGGGGGCCTTGAGAATAATTACCACTTAGATGATGGTTTCATCAATGTAATGGTGTTAATAATAAATGGGGAAAAATTATTCCTTTATTTTATTGGAGATCTGAGGCATGGCCACCTCATTGATGGTCATGTAGACCACTAGGTAGAATGACTAAACAATTTCCTAGATGTGATTATAGTAATGGTGGACATATAGTTTGTATAAAAATACATGTATCATGATGCCACAAGGAGTCTAATGTGAGAAATAGAAAGGATTAAACATAATAGTAGAACATATAATGGCCACTAGGTAACTCATCATGTAAAAATTACCACTTCCTAGGCCTCCTTAACATGGTGTACTAAACAAAAGTTGATAGTTCCCTAAGATCTAAGATTTACTTTACATTGAGGATGATGATAATCATGGGTACTTAGAGTATATATACACACACTAAAACACTTTCCACAAAAAATAAATTAAGTAGGACCATCCCAACATGGACCCCTTCCTTTAAGGTGCATATAATGTAGGATTAATGTCCTCCTTATTTATCCATTTAGCATCATGGTCATTTGCATAGTCCTAAAAGACCTCATATATTTCATAGATGCTTGCCCATGCATCTATTGTAAGATTTTCATAGGTTATTTTGTAATCTAAGAGATTATAATATGCTTTGAATACAACTCCTAAAATGTATATAATCTTGTGCCTAGTTCTATAGATTACATCATGTCTTGGGCACCATTCTACACCCACTCAAATGTTAGTAACATATTAACAAAGAGTTTATCACAAGGGAAATCCTTGGGTTTGGACACAAACTTATGAAACCCACATCTTTCATATGCATTAAGTGCATCTATGAAATCAACCTCATCTTCATCATTACTAGAGGGAGACTTGAGCACAACTTTGATTATTTTAAATATTTATGTTGACTATTTTGACCAAAATTCAAAATATGTCAACCCCCTATATATTCAAATTTTTCATAGGTTCCCCCTAGGGTGTAAAATGTGTCCCATGGTATTTAATGAGGTCAAATATATGTTTCATCTTTAACATTTTTGTCTAGGTTGGTCCTAAGTCATTTTATGTCACCTTTTGAGTCATTTAATGAACTTGTATGGTTTATTCAAGAGGAAAAGTTCTTTAAAATAACATCTAATGTCCCATATGTTAGGTGCATGTCAAAGATGGTAGTTTTGAAATGATAATTGTAGGTTCAACATGGAAAAGAGAAGATTAGGAAGTTGTATAGCTTGTACATTAGTTATGGGACATAAGAAGACTTAAAAATTACATATTCACATCCCATTAGTTCATTTCCATGCTAAGGTAGCTTTGATAAACCTTAAATTGAGCAAAAATGACTCTCATTTTTACCACTCTCTTGGATAAGCTAAAAAGGTTAACCAGTTTCAACTTAGCATGGGCAAGAGAAGGTAGGTTAATGCAATGCTTTGGGTGGTTGATAATAATTTTTATTTACTCCATATTCATGGTCATAGTACTAGTTTTGGTGGCTTGATCTTCATGAACCATTTCTAAGAAGGTCATTGACTCTTTTCTTCCTATACATCCCCAACACCTTAGTTTTTCTTTTCTATTTTCATTGATCCAAGAAAAAAAATTGGTATATATGTTATTAAATATCATGACCTTCCTTACCACAAGGTTTTTAGTCTAGTTTTCATGTGTGGTGTGAATTGATAATCAGAGAGATATCATCTTACAAGTAGAAGACTCCATTGGAGTTGCAGACTAATGTTTTACCTATTGTAGATTTTTTTTTAAATAAATAGATTTAGTTTAAGAATAAATTTTTTTATTTCAAAATATGAGAGAATGTGTAATCACAATTATTCATTAAGGCTTTGGTTTCAATAGTTTACTTAATGATATGAAAATCCTAGGATACCTGACATAGTTAAGTAGCTTTGGAATATGCATCTACAGGTTTCAAGTTCAAACCTAAAATAAAGATCAAGACATGAAAGGAAACACAATGGTGTTGAAGGTTTTGAAACTAAATGAGGTCTTAAATAATTATATGAACCTATTGATAGGTCATTATGATGATGACAAGGTTCTAAATTATAGCACACAATCATGTATCTGATGTTTAGCTATAGGAAATATCAAACATTGGCCTAAGTTCAATCTAAAGGAGGAAAAGAGTATTAAATAGGAGATGTTTAAGCTCATTTTAAACCTTCAATAAAGTTTGTGAGAATAGATAATATTGATATGATAATGGTGGGGACATATTATGTCATATAGACCTATAATCATGTCTACATGTTGATAAAGTTGTAATTGAGAAGTTTTACCTTAACTTCTTTGAATGAGGATTCTACCTTACACTATGACATCCCATGGTGAAGTGCCTTGAGGTTTAGACATACCTAGTAGTTTTCATATTATAGCCTAATCCTAGGGGTTATTATTTAATGCAATAAAGTGGTTGATTGATAAAGATAGAGTGGTCTTTAATTTTTTTTATAACTTAGTCATGTTTTTACCTAAAACACTCAATAAATCACTATGTTGAGACAACTTAGAGCAACCCAACTTGTAATGACCTATAGTGGTGAGTGAGACTATCATCTCTAGGCATGATAAGAGTTAAAACAAATATGGAAGGGTCTTATTGACTTTAATATTTAATTAGGGAGATAATAATATTAATCAATTCCTAATGACCACCTACAAGTCTCACATTCCCTAAATTATCACCTATAGTTTGACTACAGACCCATAGAGTGTTGATGTGAGATATAAGAAACATGGTATGTAGGTATAGTTGTTAATTGAAGTTAGAAATAAAATAGTGATATTTAGGATGGAAATAAAGGTAATGAAACAAAATTATTAATCATAATTAACACCTATAAGAATCACATTTTCCTAAGATGAGTCTCTATAGTTTTTTATAGTTACAAACTAGCCTAGGCAAATGAGAAATATGAACTTGGAGGGATGGCATAGGTATGGAAGGATGGAAATGATCAAGACAAATATCATAGTGGTAATTCCAATAACATGTTATCCTTAAAAAATATAAATATAGCAAAGGAAATTTTATAAATCCACACTGAGCTTAGGGTTTTAGATCCTATAGACAATGACTAGAATTGAGAAGTTGGTCTTAGGTTTTGGAGTGTTGAGAGAGTTATAGAAGTGATCATGAATTTATTTATTGTTTATAAGGTCATGATGAATCAATTAATATATTAATAACCTTATATTTTCTATGAAAATAAGGTAAGTAACACATATTTTATCTTAGATAGAGGGCTCTCACAAATAGACTAATTTATAGGCATAGTGTGTAAATGAAGAAGAGGTGAAATGAGAAATATTGGATGACTATAAGATGTATATATTTTATTTAGACATGATAAAATATTAATAAAAATATATATTGACTATAAACCACTTATAGGTGTGTAGACACCAAAACTCCACACACCCTGATTTGAAATGTCAAAATTCCTCTAGATCACCTTAGACCCCCTTCGGACCAATTTGACCTTTCAACCTCAACCCTAGCTTAACCATGGTAATTTTTAAAAAATGACCTAAAATACCCTTTCACCTACTTTTTCCCTTCACCATCAACCACTAAATGTCATGATGACCACTAATGGTCATCCCAACCATCGACAGTTAGGGTGTACCTCCTCAACTACCAAAATGCAAACCACCTACCTTGATTTTCTAAAAATAGATCATATAAATCTATGTGAAAGTTATTACATGCATGAGTTAAAGTTATAGGGCCTAGTTAAAATATTTATTCAACTCTCTTTCCTTTCCTATAAGAAGAGAGGATCAAGGAGGTAAAATCCATCTGCAATTATTATCAAGAGCTTGTGTATCTAAAGTTATTTTATTTTTTAGGTCAATCATCATCAACAATATAATGATCCATCCATCACATTAGATAGAAAACTTGTCATCACCACTCTACCAAAACATTAAGTACCATTATTCTACCATAATCACATTAGACTCCACCAATGAGTCAACCACCTCAAACACCCACCCAATCAACTTTCTACAAGATAAGTATTTAGTTACTTTATTTACCTTTCACACTCATCCCAATGCCAAACCATCTCCCATAATCCAACCTTATGATCTCATCATTAGATATTTACCAACCTAGAACTACACATAGTAACAATCAATGGTTAGTTTGACCATCGATGGCCACCTTAACCACTGATGGTCACATCAACTATCAATGGTCATTATGGTAGGAAATTCTATAAACTTATTTCCACTTACCTACCGTTAACCTAATCTATTTTTTTTGTCCTTACCTATTCATAGACCCCTACCTAATTTTCTAAAGTAGACCTGAGCTATTTAACACTAGTACTAACTTGCTTATCATTGTATTAGTATTTTTTAGTCTATTTCTTTAGCAAGCATTTTTTGTGTTCAATTTTAGTACCTTTTGATTATTTATGCAAGTAATTTATATTTTGTTTATAAACTTAATTGTTTAAAATGTGTCGATTGTAAGCCTCTAAATAAGCTCTTACTTCTAATATCTAGATAATGCTAGGAAATCCACTCATCTATCTGTCTAACCAACCATTTGATTTAGTGTTATCTTATTTATAAGTCATCCTCCCAAGCTAAATAGGAGTTATTCATAGTAATATGATTCAACATGTACACAACCAAATAGGTTTTTCAACCATACCCATACTTAGTTTCTTCTTCTTCCCTTCTTGAAATATAAGCTAAAACTCATTGCAACATTATGACATGCCTAGTGGGACCTTGAGTCTTTAATTTAGGTTTCTTTTCTTTCCATCTATATGCTTATTGCTCTATCTAAGCTCATTAACAAAATTTAAATCTCTTTTGAGTTTAAAATCAAGTACATACATTGATTTCTTGAAATTTTATCTCACATAGTTTAAATTAAATAAAAGTAACTATATTTTAGCATCACTTTTATTTCACACACCAAAACAAACCAATTTCACAAATTAAACATAAAAAAAACTTGAGACAAGGTCTGACTAGGATTGCATCACCTAGTGGTCACCTTACCCTTTCTTGATGATCTTACTTGGAGGTCATTACCAAGGGGAGAACCAACTCAACTCTCTAGTAGAGTATAAACTCTAGAAATTAGTATACATTGGCTAAGCACCTGACACCCTTATCACTATGGTGTGTGAAGTGAGGAGGTAGGCTCGAATACCAAGCCGCATATTGATTCCCAACACATATATTTTTGAGAACCTAAATAACCCAAAAACAACCATAGATTTATTTTATATTACCTAATATACAAGTTAACTTCTATCACACATTCTCAAATCTTAAGGCATAAGATAAAAGTGAGTCTAAAAAAAACCTTTAGGACTTGACATACTTTTTAGAGTGTGATTGTTTTTCTTGATCATTTCTTGTTTTATCTTTGTTTGAGTGGTGAAAGTGTCTATGAATTCTCTCTCCTTTACCTTTGATGGTTATAACTCACCAACAATGAAAGAATCTAATAGATAAAAATTGATAACCAAACTAATCAACCTCTTCTCCCTGATCAATTACAGACTACACCTCTAAAACAAATAGACTCTCCTCACTCTTTGAGAGGTCCTCCTTTCCCTCAAGAGGTTCCCCAAGATACATAATTTTCCATGTTCTTAGATAAAAATCTTATAGTCCTCCAACATTACCTTAACATTATGCCTTATTATACTCCTACTTTGGCTCCACCTATCAACCCACCTTATGGCATGCCTTCCTATCTCATGAGAGAAACTTTTATTTCCATGGTCACCACCCAACCATTGGATACCCAATATTCCTCATCTACCAATAACCCCTTTGATACTACTATATAAAACCAACCTACCCAACCTACAAACACCCTTATAAATTTTACCCCTACCAACAACTCCTTCACCTTAGGAGCAACCCAACCATTATCCACCTATACTCCTCTCATCATGGGAGTAACCACCACTAGAATTGGCAATCCTCATTTGAATAATGCCTCACTTAAAATTATTGTGGTGCCTATACCTTCTACCTTAGCCCTAGTTAGCACAAAAATCACTACCCTTTCATTGGTCACCAACCTAACAACTATTTCTA
The DNA here is from genome assembly GCA_037957365.1 of Torreya grandis. Lineage (NCBI taxonomy): Eukaryota > Viridiplantae > Streptophyta > Pinopsida > Cupressales > Taxaceae > Torreya > Torreya grandis. Next base: position 683,951 of record JARHVA010004434.1, read on the forward strand.
CCCAATAGGTGTCCATTACACCAAACCTAGGTTACATCCCTAACCCATAAGGGCATGTAACTCTACCTACTACCCAACCACCTACATCCACCTACACTTACATATCCTCCACCCAAACATAGATCTTCAAATAAAAATATGTGGTGGCCTCTCAGCCTCTTACTAGTTATGATTATGTCATCTAACCACCACAATAATATGTACCTTATAACCTCCCAGGTGTGTAACCCAAAGAAGACCTCATGAAGCTACTTATGGATAATATGACTACCTTAAAATCATCCATTTTTGGAGCTCAAAATTTCTTATCATACCAATATATCTATAATGAACCCATTCACCCATTTGTCCCTATCTAATTGAATCTTCTTCAATGGGAGCTTCCCAAGTTATCCAAATTTCAAAGTAATAAGGATCCCCAATAACACCTTAGGGTATTTAGACAATCATGTTATTTGATTACCTATAATGATGCCCTCATTCTCCACACTTTTCCTATATATTTTTCAAGATTGGCATTAGTTTGGTATAGTGCCTTAACCAATCATTCTATCTTCTCCTTCACCCAAATGGTTCAAATCTTCTTGGATCACTTTTCTTTCTCCAAGAAGGTTTCCATCACTGACCTCTACTATATCTAGAAGTTTGATGATGAATCTATTACTAATTTTTTAGGTCATTGGTGAAGCCTAATCAACCAACTCTCCTTTTACTTACCTCAACCTAAATTGATCAAACTCTTTGCTCAAGCATGTGCCAAACACATCTCTTTCACCTTGCATGTTTAGAGTTTATATACTTTTGATGAAGCTTTCACCATGGCACATATTTTTGAAAATAAATCCTTTGACAAAGCAAAGTTAAAACTAAAAAATAAGAACTCTACCTACAAAACCAATGAGGCTTCCTCATCTAAACTGAGCAACTAAACCAACATCAAGACCAAAATCAAGGGCACTATGAGCACAGTTGTCTTTAAAGATGATTCTCCATCATCTACCAACAAACCAAAATTCCTTTAGTTCCTCAAAGAAAAACATGAAAAACTAAAATTAGAACACCTAGAATCAAATTACTCCACTTTGAGAATCCTATTCTTTGATCTTGGAGAAGCTATTGAAAGCTAATATCATACAAATTTCTCTTATAAAACCACCACTATAGTTTGATTCTTATCATCCCACACCCAATTGGTATAATGAGAATGATATATGTGCCTTCTAATAAGTAATAGAGCATGATGTTATTAGGTGTAATACCTTTAAAAGAGATGTCTAAACCCTCACTAACAAAGGGGTGCTTGTGTTGGATAACACCAACACACCTCAAAAATAGGCCCTTGACATATTTAGGCAACCTTTCCCCAATCATGTACCTACCAAAAATGATAGAAACATGGTTGAGTGATCTCATGATACTCATACTATTAACATTGTTCTTGGCACACCTGTTAATGAAGAACCTACTGACTAACCTATATGCTCCTCACCCTATTTACTTATTAAGGTAGCAGAGTTACCTTCTCTTCTTTTGGAGATCCAAACTAAGGAAGTACCCTTTTCTCCTCCTCTACTTATTGAGGTAGTGGAGACATCAATCACTTCTTAGAATTACATACTAGAATAAGCACACATTTTACCCTCTCCCTCAACCATCGAGCAACTTACTACCCATTCAAAAATCATTCCTAAAGAGGAGGCCTCCATGTATTCACATCCCATAAATAAGTCACCTACTCAAGCCTTATATCCTTCCACTGAGTAAAAGGACGAGGTCACCATCCTTCTATCTCAACCCATGGGCTTATCTCAGGCCACTATCTAGGGAATAAAACTAGCCTACAAACCATTCTTTAGGTTAGAACATAAATTAGAATTTATCACAAACCCTAATGTGGATCGATCTATAAATATTTAGGGATAACTTAAATCACCTATTTGGAACCTCTAACCACACATCTTTGGTAAACCAACCCACCACTCCTACTATCCAAACCCCTATCTTACCAACCAAATTGATGAAAACCTATACCAACCCAACAATTCCTTATCCATTTGAGGCACCTAAACCCCACACAAACAAACCACCTTCTCCAACCAATCTAAACAAACCAACCAAAAACCTTAGCACCTTCCCTACACAAAGTCTTTATCGCCCATCTATAAAAGTGGAACTTACCTTTCCAAACCCAACAACCAAGTGCCAACCCAAATCAAACAAGGGAATAGAAACACCAAAAGGTCAGAGCACCAAACTCTTACTTCCCTTCACCTTTCCCTTTATCTTATGGCCTCATCCCTCCACTCTGATTAGAAAGACAATTATCCCAACTAAGACCCAACCACCACTATTAGTTACACTAACACACTTGCTTTTAAACACACCTATGTTCTTCAAACTATCAATGACCAAGTTACCTATCCTAAAACATCCTACCTCTACTTTCTCAACCTCTACCTTACCAAAAACCAAACCACCTACAAAACATATTACCTTAAACCCTATATCACAAAAACCACTCTTAAAAGGACTCCCACCTTACCAACCAAGATCAAAACCCCTAAATCCTCTCCACCTTTATCTGAATCCTACTCTACCATTTTTCAAATGTTATTACATGCTTCTTGCTTGACCTTACCTCCTATCAGGCTATTTGACCCTCTTAGTTCAAAACCCATCTAGTATAATGACTACCAAGTGTGTTCCTATCATAAGATACTAGGCCATGACATGGATAATTGTAAATCTCTCTAAACCATTATTCATTAGCTCTATGATGAGGATGATCTATTACAAGATGAAACTTCTATTGGGCCATTACCAATCCAATGACTAAAAACCACTAGCCAAAACCTACCTTTTCCTCCACTCTCACCTTAGATTGATGAAGAACCAAAAAAATATCTTACCCTAATTCCTCCCTCTATCCATATTATCTATGTGGTCAAAATATCACAATATAAGGATAAGGGGAAGGACAAAGTGTTCATTCTATAGACGTACCCATCTTCTAATTCCTTACGAAACCAAAATCAAACACCTTCACCTTCAACCAAACCCAAGGTATCTATCTTAGGTGCCTCCTAATCTAACCCCTCTAAGTCCATTAGAAGAGTGGTGCTCAAAAAAATTACTAGACCCTAATGAAGATGAGCTTAGATGAAATAATTACTACTTCACCTCACCATCACCAAATAATGATAAAGGCATTGAAATTGGTAGAGGTCCAACTTGAAGACCCTTATCCTCTGTAAACCTTTACCAGTGCTATCTAAAATTCCAACCTTGTCACCTTTAAGGATTTGGAAATACATTCTATCCATCTAAATTACCTAGATCCCCCTCTCTTTATTACTACTTACATCAACCAAACCCACATCAAATAGGTCATGATTAATGGGGGAACTTGTATTGATATCATCTCCTCCCATACCTATAACCAACTCAACCTTCTAGATAATTTCATGTCTAAAACCGTAGACATCCTCCATTCCTTAAATGACACAATGATCACTACCATGGGAATTGTTGTACTTCATATCTATGTATGACCCTATATGCTTCTCAAAATCTTCTATGTAGTGGAAGGTGAATTCTAATATAATGTTTTACTAGGATGACCTTAGATCTGATCTATGGGTTTAATTCCATCTACCCTTCATTGTTTTATTAAATTTGAGCATAAATGCCAATTCATCACCATCCAAGCTAACCTAAGTCACTTCTTTACATGAAACATGACCTATCAACCTAATGATGTCCTCTTACCCATATCTAGTGCACCCTCCTTGACCAAGGACAAGACCTCCACCACTAAAAAGGAAGCCCTACCTCCTTCTACCAATGAGACATCCACTATCTTGTCCATCCCCTTTGATCATATGCTCACCTAAGACCCCTTAGAATTGGCATTCCAATATATTTCATGAGGGGAATATCACCTCCTTACCCTTGACAATTTCCCTACTCCCCAAGAGTATGGGAAACTTGACCACCAACATGAGTATGACCCTAATATCTAGGCCATTATTCCCTTTGGACCTTCAAATTTTCAAACCCATTTCATTTATGAGAGACTTGATAAACTACTTAGCACTTCCAATACCTCCCCTTTACCTCAACCATTCACCTCTATCTTTTATTACCTAGACAAGCCAAGTGTTGATAAAACATACCTTCATAGGTGTGTTTGGAAAATATTTGGTCTTGGATGATATAAGCATGGCCCATATGATTTGATTTCCATTGAGACCAAAAAAACTCATGAGAAGCATGGAATTGGTTTCATTCTACCTACCAAGATGTAAAAAAAACCACCTACCACCACCATTATTGAGGAATATACCCCTTCGTCACCAACCTCCCCTCTACCTACACGTGAGGTGATAACTTCATCCCACCTAACTTTTTTTTGTCAACATGATCAACCTCAGACCCTCTATTTATCAAAATGAGGGGGAAACTATAGACATACCTTTAACACATCTTAAGATGATAGGATATGACTCTCATATCATTAACACTATTTAGTGATAAGATGATGTGTCCATTCTCACCTACCTTAGTACCCTAGATTCTTCCATCCACATATCCCTTCCTCCTAAGACTTAGACCATGTTAAATGAATACACCATAAATATCGACCTAATTATTTTTAAAAACCCCTAGATTGTCAAAATTGGCCAATCACTAAATGTTGAAGAACTTTAGGATTTCCCTTCTTTCCTCCAAGATCGTAACATAGCATTTACTTGGTCTTATAGTGACATTCCTATAATTTACCCTACCATTACTACCCATAAAATATTCACCCACCATTATTCCAATACCATCAATAAAAAAATTTAACACATGCACCCACATAGCCCTTCTCATCAAAGAAGAGATTCAATATCTTCTATCTATCAATTTCATTCAGCCCTTTCACTATCCCTAATGAGTCTTGAATATCATGCCTATCACCAAAGAAATAGAGGGACTATGAATTTGTGTGGACTTTTTTGACCTCAATCTCACTTATCCTAATAACAACTTTCCTCTATCGAGCATCAACCAGCTAGTTGATCTTACATTTAGCCATGAGATCTTATCTCTCATGGATGGATTCTTGAGTTGTAATCAAATCTTAATCTCCCCCAAAGATCAACACAAGATCATCTTTACCACCCCATGGGGAATGTATTTCTATACATTCATGCCTTTTGGATTAAATAATGCTAGTTTAATCTACCACTGTGCCATGACTTACATCTTCCATGACCTTATCCATAAGATTGTAGAGGACTATGTGGATAACCTGTTAGCCATTTTTCACTCCCAAGTTTTATATATTTCATTTTCACTAACTGCAACATTCAAAATTCATCTATTAGAGGAAGCATTTCACACTATGCCCACAACAAAGTGTCAAGTGTTATTTCTTTTGAAATATTTTATTTCATATTTTTACACAAGTTTTATTTCTTTCAACAAAGTTTTTGTTTCAATTTTTTTCTTCAAGACAAAGGAATTGTTTTAGACATTTTGTTCAAAACAATATTTTTGAAGGAATTGTTTCAAACATTTGGTCAGAAAAAATATTTCTACAAAAAATATTCTTTAGGCAAAGGAAATTCTAGAAATCCTAAAGGAATTGGTCCTTTGCATGATTTTTGAAGGAATTGGTCCTTTACAAGATTTCCAAAGGAATTTTTCCTTTGTAAAAAGTTTGAAAGATCGTTTCTCATGTAGGTGACCTACACACTTTCTCAAAGGGTGTTTTATTATGAATGTGTCCTTTTAAATATTTTTGAAGGGTACAATTTAATATTTTCAAAAGGCATCTTCTAGATTTTTGAAGGGGCATCTTTAATAAAAAGTTTGAAGGAATTTTCAATTAAGGTGCCTATGTAGTTTTCTAAAAGGTTTTATCCTTTGAAAGGAGTGTTTCCAAAGTAAAATAAACTAAGGCATAATCTTGTTAGAATTTTTTATGAAGGAATTACTTAAGATAAAAGTGGTCCTTTACAAAAATCTGAAGGATACTTGGTAAAATCTTGAAGACTTTCTCTTTCAAAAAAAGCGGCCCAAGGAAATAGTATAAAAAGAGAAGGGGTATACAAGGTTAATTATTTCAAATAAAAGGTTCAATGGGAAAATAGGTCCAAGGAAAATAACCTAAAATAATGGTTCTAATAGAGTGATAGTTGCATGGACATAAACTTTAGGGTGATGGGATAGCCATCAGAATTTAAACAGTGGGTCCCAGATAGATTTATGGTCTTCAAATTGAAATAAATTAGATCAAAGGGCTCACATCACCTTGATTAGATCAATATTTGAGTCATTTTTTATGACCAATCAAAAGGTGAGAGGCTATGGGACTTCATGGGAATGGAACATTTAACTAAGGCCAAGTTGGAACAAGCCTCCAAGGGATGTTTGTAAACATACATGTGGAGCCAGCATCCTGACAAATGCAATGAAGGAATATATATAAGCTTCAGGTGGTTTCATCTCCAAGGCTAGTAGAATGAAAATACTCTCCCATATGATGTTACACACCTTAGTGAGCTGATGAGAAGCTGTTAGCATCAAGACAAATCTACAACAGGTGGACTCATTTCCAATAACCACATTGATGTTATAACTCAACTCAAAATATATTGATTCTACTAGTGCAACCATTGTGGAAGCATCTTTAAGAGAAAAATATAACTATGTAACCACTTGAGGTGACATGGATCAATAAAATGGCTTGAATGAGCATCATTTGTAGAGATAGTTATATCTATGGTTAGAGGCTTCTAACAAATTGATTCCTCTTTTTAGCACCAAATATCCTCTTATCTCACTTCCTTTATACTATAAATACAACCCTTAGGCTAGTGAAAATATGTTCCACACAATGTATGACAAAGCCCTACTAGATTGATGTCATTATTTTCCTTTAAGCATTAGTACAAGTATTTTTATTTCAAGTTCTAAATAATTGTTTGAGTGTGTAAGTGATGTCTAGTGACATCAAGTGATGATTTTCCATCCTTCTATTCTTTATCCTTCATGCCTAAGAAAAATTTCTAGTCTAACAGGTCATATAGAGTGTGTTCAAGAGCGTAAATTTTTTATAAGTGTATAACTATTCTTGGAATGTTAAACTTGCCTTTCAATTCATTTTTCTTATGTTATTTTATACATCTTGACTCTATACTGAAATACTTGTGTTAGAATCCTTAGAACTTGAAGATGGTCTATCAATTTTTTTGTATTGTGTACTAGAATATGATATTTAAATGGAAGATAATCTTGGTATATCACCACTCTTAGACTAGATTTACTTTTATGCAATTTTTAACTCTTTTCCCTTCAAGTAATGTAGTTTAGACAAAAGTTATTTATAGAGATACATTCAAGGAGCTAGACCTTTAAATCTAGAGGTTCATTTCATCTATAGGTATACCCACATGCCTCAAAATGTTTCAACATTTCCTAAATCTAGAAGAGACTTGAAGATTCTCTTCTAAGGTGCAATATTTGGTGATAATAGTTTTGGCATGCCTAATGGGACAATTGGTCCTAATTATTTATATGTCAAGGTGAATGTTGGTCTTGAAAAGCCTAAATTTTTAGAAATATTCTCAATCCAACATTTGGTGACTCCAAAAGCTAAGAATATTTGGTTATAGATAAGTTTTCCCACATTATACTTCATGGTCCTCACTAGGTCATCTAGGATATTCTATCAAGCCCCTATATCTGAAGCTCTTCTTGAAGAACAACACCCTAAACCATTCCTAACACTTAGAGATCCTAGGAAATGAGGTTTTGGAGAAGAATAAAAAGTTGAGGTGATTGACGAGATAAAAGATCAAGAGGAAAGATGATAAATGGATAGGTATCAACCTTTCTCAGGCTTCAACATCCAAAATCTAATTACCCTTCCTGCATATGACCCTATTCTTCCCAATGCTACCAATAATCTCGATAGTTTCAATGGAGAGGGTCCTATTACCCCATCTAAGAATATTATGGAAATTTCAAACTTTTTAAACTTCCATTATGTCACCTAACCCAACATAGCCATTAGATTGCTTGACATGTCTCTAAAAGGTAAGGCACTTGATTGGTATAGGACTTTGGATGGTGGTTGCATTACAAGTTGGGATGGATTAATGGAATTGTTGGTAAATATATTTGAGAATAAGAGCGACCATACTTAGCTAATCCACTAGCGAAATCTGATAAAGAGACGTCCTAACGAATCCATGTGAGATTTTAACAAAAGATTTCAAAGGACATGGCATAGGTTTCCACCTATCATGACGCATATTTTGAGATTTGTGTTTCCCACTTATCTCAAGGCTATTGGTACTGACATGGTAGTAATTTTTTAGTCAATGGGAGGATTTATCTACTAGATGCATATGAAATATTTATTGAAGATGAGAATAGATTGATACATGATGAAAAGTTACCTCCAAGAGTTTCTATGCCTTTACTATCTCATAGTTCAGTTGAGGCTCCAAGTGTATTAGAAGTTCATAATGCCAATACCAAACTAATGACTACTCCCAAGAAGATGGATAATGGTATGAACAAAGATGAAGAGATTTAGTCATTATGAGCTCATCTCAAGCAAGCTCAATTTTAGGCAAGAGCTCCACCTAACCCTCAATACCATACTCAACAAGGCTATAGATATCCACCCCAATACAACTACCAAGGAAGAGGATAAGGCCTAAAATGGTTGAAAAAGCATCCCAATGCCTATAATCCTAATTCCACTCCTTACACAAAGTTTATTGTTCTATTACATGCTAATCTATTCTAAGGAGAGGATAATTTGGACCAATGGGGACAACCTCAAGGTTAGTTTCTATATGATGATGAAGAAAATAGCCAAGATTTGGTGGCATAAGAAGAAGATAATTATTTCATGACATCAAAAGAATAAAATCTCATTCAAAGAGATATTCATGGAAAAGGTAGCAGCCAAAGTGTAGGTATGATGAACTTTCAAGTGAAGGATGATTATGTGTTGAATCAAAGAAAATCAATTGCATCCAACACAAGATCCAAAAAGATAGCTTTGGGAGATGTTCTAGGAGTACATGTGACTAATAAATGCCTCTCTAGAGTAACAAAGCATGAATCCTAGTGTAATACCTACTACCAATCATTCTCCTCAATAAAGTAAAAATGTGAGTAGGGTTATGAAGCCTACAATATAGTAAGTTCAATCTCCCTCACTACCTTCAATAATATAATAAAAGTTTAATTTTTCCCTTTAAACATTGTTTATTCTTTGAAGAATACTAAGATAAATATATCTCTTTGGGAAGTCTTGCATATGCATGGTCAAAAGGAGCTCTTACAAGAATATCTTGAAAGCATTCATGTATCCCCTCAAAATTCAAAAAACAATATTATATACATTTAAAATACTCTAAATAATGTCTTATATCCCTCCACCAAATCTGAAAATACTCCACCCTTCTACCTCAAACTCATTATGGGAGACAAGTTTGTTCTCAATTATCTTGTAGATAGTGAAGCTAGTACCATTATCATGCCTAAGGTGGTGGATAAAAAGTTGGGTTTGAAGTATGGAACACATATTAAAGGTGTGTTTCATCTTGATGTGAATCCAACCAAGATAGTGGGATTGGTCAGAGGTTTAAAAGTCTTTCTACATGATTTCCCAAGTTTCCCCATTATACAAGACATTGTGGTGGTAGACCTTCCAACTCATTTTATTATCTACTTATCAAGGGACTTCATGGCTAAGATAAGAGGGTAAATTTATAATGATTGGTATTTTATATATTTTAAAAAAATATATGGAACCAAGGTTACTATAATTACATATCCCTTAGCAACGTTTCATATTGAGCCATACATGGAGATAATTTCAAATCAGAATTGTCTAGTTAGTAAAGAAGAAGGTGTCATGGATGGTAAATAATCCTCCACCCTTAAAGGTATTTTTGATATTTTCCTTGATAATTAAAACACTAAGATTCATATACTTGATCCATATACATTCATAGAAGAGACTAATTTGGGATTCTATTGTATGAATGAAAAGTATGCTTCCATTCCTTCACTCACTAATGAAGATCATGAACCTAAAGGGATATGGGAAATTTTTTTTGATGGATCAAGAAGAAAAGTAGGTGCAGGAGATAGCATTATGTTATTTTCTCCATTAAATAATCAATATTAATCCTCATATATATTCCATTTCAGTTGCACCTGCAATGTGGTAGAATATGAAGGCTTAGTTCATGGCCTCTAATGGCCAAAGAAGAAAGGGATCAATAATTTTAAGGGTTATATGGATAGTGAATTGGTCATCCATCAAGTGAGAAATCAAGATACAATCAATAATCTCTTTATTATATCCTATAAGCATAGGGTATGGGACCAACTTGAAGACATTTATTCCTTCAACATACAACCTATATCAAGGGATTCGAATAAACATGTTGATAGATTGGTTGCCATAGGATCACATTTTGATGTAGTTGCTAATATAGGGAAGGAGAAATATCAATCTCATATCAAGGTCATTATGAGGCATTATTTTATAGATAATTAATTATCATGGAAATTATTTGAAAGTGATGAGCACATTACACACTTTTTACAAAAATGAGGCAGATTTTTCCTCAAGGAATGAAAAGAGACTGCATGATAAATATGAAGAGCAAGTTATTTAGCTAAAAAAACAAGATACCTAAAGGGATGATTAAATTTGAGAGTTTTTTAAATGAATATGATAAAAATAATAAATAAAGATTGAGCATGTCCATGAAAGAAAAGAACTATCAGAGAGTCATGATTTACAAGGACAAGCTTCTAAAAATTCGTAAGACATGTTCTCTATCTGAGAGGCAAGCATTTATTTAATTATGAAAAGAGTTTCATGACATTTTTTCTTGGGAATATAAATATTTTAAAGGGTTTAATCCAATTCTATCTCATCACCATTAAGTTATAACCTAGAGCTAAACCAGGCAGGTAGAAATAAAAGTCTATGAACCCCAAGATAGAGGAACTCATGAAGAAGGAGCTGACCAAGTCGATTGAGTCTAGGATCATCTTTCCTATCAAAAACTCAACTTGGGAGGCTAATATTGTACATGGCTAAAATAATAATAGAGAGATCAAAATTTGTGTGTATTTTTAAGACCTTAATAGGGTATCTCTCAAGTATCATTATCAACTACCTTTCATGGCATAAATTCTATAGGTTGTTTTAGGTTCTCAATGTGTTTCACTTCCTAATGGTTATTGAGGTTATAATCAAATAATAGTTAATGGAGAGGATCAGTTTAAGATAACCTTCACAAAAAAATGGGGGACCTTTTCTTATAGGAACATGCCATTTGGTTTGTCCAATGCTGGAGTTACATTTCAAAGGGCAATGGACATGACTTTTAAAGGTTTGATCAATGAGTTTTTACTTTTGTACATTGATGATATGAATATTTTTATAAGTATGATACTAATCATAAAAAACATCTAATCAAGTGTTTGAGAAGTGTAGGGAGTATTGAATATCCCTTAATCCAAAAAAGTGCATCTTTGATGTTCATGAAGGTAAGTTATTGGGTCATATTGTTTCAAAATAAGACTTTTCTATTAACCCCAAAAGGATTGAGGCTATGATAGGCTTGCGATTTCCTCAACACAAGAAAGTACATCAAAGCTTCTTGGGGAAAATAAACTTTGTAAAAAAGTTTATTTTAGGCTTTACAACTTTGGTAAAGCCTATCATGGCCATGCTCAAGAAGAACAAAGATTTTTATTGGACAAAGGAAGGTAAGAGTAGCTTTGAGGAAATAAAACAATAAATTTCAAAAACTCCTACTCTCTTGAAACCAAACTTTACCAAATATTTCATACTCTATACCTTTGCTAACCTTGATACAAACTCAGCTATGCTTATGTAAAAGAATGATGAAGAGGTAGGGCAACCAATTGCATTCTATAGCCAAGGATTGGAAGATTATGAGGTTAAGTATACATTTATTGAGAAAAAATATCTATATATGATAAGGAGATTGAAAAAAATTAGACACATGGTTTCAAATAACAAGATACATATCATCATTTCTCATTCTAGCACCAAGGAGTTTCTCCTAAGCAAAGACCATAATGAAAAGAGAGTTGGGTAGATTACAAAGGTAATGGAGTATGATGTGGATATTAAGGTGAAAAACTTGGTAAGAGTAAAAGGGTTATGTGAGAATTTAGATTCATATTTTCAAGAGCCAAAAGAGGAAGTCTTGATCAACCAAGTTTAACCTTAATTAGCTGATCACATACAAGTTCAAAGTTGGACACAAGACATCAATAATTTTCTTTACAATGTTGGGTATCCCAATGGCTTGAAAAACCTTCAAAGGTGGTATTTTAGATTTTATACCATTCCCTACTATCTTGTATATGGCATTCTCTTTAGTAAAGATGTGAATGATGTGTTGTTGAGGTGTGTTAATATGATCAATTTGGTATGCTACTAGAAAAGTTTTGCAATGGTGCATATGGAGGTTATTTATCTCCTCAGATGATGGCTACAAAGATAATGAGGGTTGATTAAGATTGGCCTAGTCTTTTTAAGGACTATTAACATTGGGTTAAGATGTGTCCTTAATGTGACTTCTTTGTATAAAAATAGAAACTTGTAGCCCTTCCATTGAATCCTATCCAAGTAGACCAACATTTCATGCAATGGGGCCTTGATTTCATTGGTGTGATCAACCCTCCATCAAGTGTTAGACACAAATGGATATTGACTGATACTACCTATTTCATAAGGTGGGTAGAGGCTATTGCATTAAAGGAGGCAAGTGAAAATGCTATCTTGAAGTTCCCCATGTTATCATTTATGATAATGCACTTGCTTTTATAAGTGATAAAACTTTTGAGTAGGAAAATAGGAATGGATTTTACTTGAGTACCTCATGCAACTATTACCCTCAAGGTAATGGATTGGCTAAACATACTAATAAGAATCTCATCAAGATCACTAAGATGACATTCAAGAATAATCAAAGAAAATGGTACACCAAGTTGAAGATAACATTATGGGATGATAATATTACTCATAAGAGATCAATTGGTAAGTCTCCCTTTGTGATTGTATATGGGAGAGAGGCTAGGTTGTCTATTTCTCAACAAATCCCTACTCTAGAGCTTGCACATTAGCTGGAACTACTTGAAAATAATCCAATGGAAGCCAGATTGATAGAACTAATGCTGCTACAAGAAGTAAGAGACAATGCACAAAAGGCCATGGAACACCACCAAGTACTCATGAAGAAGTCCTTTGAAAAAATATCAAGTACAAGAGTGTTTAAGGAAAGTGACTTGGTTCTAAAATGGGATGAAGACAAAGCAAAATTAGGTAGACATACAAAGTTTGATGTTTTATGGAGTGGCCCTTACATAATTATAAATTTAAATCAAAATAAATCCTTTCAGCTAATCAAGATGAATGGAGAATAATTTCCTATCCGTATGAATGGGATACATCTAAAGTTTTGTTATTGGTCCTTGTAAGTCTATTTTGTAAATAGTAGTGTAGGTGTGTGTGTTTAGTCTAGTTTTATTTTGGTTTGGTTCTGTTCCCTAAGTGTTCTAGTTAAACACATGTGTGTTTCCTTTGGTTTTTTGTTGTGTTCCCTAAGTGCTTTGTAGCATAGGTGTATTTCCTTCCTTTTGTTTGGTGTGTATCTTTTCTTTTGTGCATATGAATCAACCAACTTATGTTTTTTGAGCCAAAGGTCTATTCAAGTTATTTTGGGTGCCTATATGTGTTACTCTATTCCCAATGGAAGGATTTAGGAAATTGGTCTAAGTTATATCAAGCATTCTACCCCTAAGAATCACCAAGAATGTTAGCCATTTTTCACTCCCAAGTTTTGTATCTTTCATTTTGGCTAAGTGCAATATTCAAAATTTATCTATTGGAGGAAGTGTTTCACACTATGCCTACAACAAAGTGTTAATTATTATTTCCTTTGGAATATTTTATTTATTCTCTTTAAACAAATGTTTTTTCTTTCTAAAAATTTTTTGTTTCAAGTTTTTTGTTCAAGACAAAGGAATTGTTTCAGACATTTTGTCTGAAACAATCTTTCTAAAGGAATTGTTTCAGACATTTTATCCAAAAAAATCTTTTCAAAGGAATTGTTTTGGACATTTTGTCTAAAATAATATTTATAAATGAATTTTTATATAGGTAAAGGCACTTTTAGAAAGCCCAAACGAATTGGTCCTTTGCAATATTTTTGAACGAATTAGTCCTTTGAAAAAAGTTCAAAAGATCATTTCTCATTCAGGTGCCCTACACACTTTTTTGAAGGTTATTTTCTTGAGAAAGTGTCCTTTTCAACATTTCTAAAGGGTACAATTCAGTTTTTTTGAAAGGCATCTTCTATATTTCTGAAGGGGCATCTTCAACAAAAATTTTGAAGGAATTTTCAAGTAAGGTGCCTATGTAGTTTTCTCGAAGGTTTTTTTTGCTTCAAAGGGAGTGTTTTCAAAGTAAAATAAACTAAGGCATAATCACTTTGGAGTTTTTTTTGAAGGAATTACCTAAGATAAAAGTGGTCCTTTACAAAAACCTGAAGGGTACTTGGGAAAATCTTAAAGATGAAAAGGGGCCAAGGAAAATAGTCCAAAAAGAGAAGATGCCCAAAAGGTTATTTATTTTAGAGAAAAAGGTCTGTAAGAAAATAGGTCTAAGGAAAATACCCCAAAAGAATGGTTCTAGTAGAGTGATAGTTGCACAAACATCAACTTCAGGGTGATGGGCTAGCCATTAGTGTCTAAATAATGGGTCCCAAATAGATTAATGGTCCTTAGAGTGAAATAGTGTAGATCAAAGGGATCAAATCCCCTTGATCAGATCAAGATCTGAGTCATTTTTTATGGCCAATCAAAAGGTGAGAGGTTGAGAGACTCTATGGGAATGGAACATTTGACTAAGGTCAAGATAGAACAAGACTCTAAGGGACATTTGTAGACATACACATGGAGCCAACATCCTAATAAATGACATGAAGGCATACACATAAGCTTTAGGTATTTTCATCTTTAAGGCCAAAAAAATTAAAAGGTCTCTCCTCTATGCCATTACACACCTCAAAGAGCTAGTGAAAAGCTATTAGAATGAAGAAAAATCTACATGTATACTCATTTACAATAACTACATTAATGCCATTACTCAGCTCAAAATAACTTGATTCTACTAGTGCAACCATTATGGAATCATATTTTAGAGAGCAAGCCTGAATGAGCATCATTTATAGACATAGTTACAACCATGGTTGGAGGCTTCTAATAGATTCATTCTTCTTTTTAGCACCAAAAAACCTCCCCTCTCACTTATTTTTTATATAAATACAACCCTTAGGCTAGTGAAAATAAGTTTCACACAATGTATGGTGAATCCCTACTAGATTGATGTCATATTTTACCTTTAAGCATTAGTACAAGTCTTTTTCCTTCAAGTTCTAAATAATTGTATGAGCGTGTAAGTGACATATATTGACAAAAAGTGATGATTTTCCATCCTTTTGTCTCTTATCCTTCACACCTAAGCAAAAAAATTTAGTCTAAAAGGTATTATAGAGTTTGTTCAAGTGTGTTAAATTGTTATAAGTGTATAACTATTCTTGGAATGTGTAACTTACCTTTCAGTTCATTTGCCTTGTGTTATTTTATACATCTCACCTCTATACTGAAATACTTGTGTTAGAATCCTTAGAGCTTGAAGATGGTCTATACATTTTGTTTTATTGTACACTAGAATATGATATTCACATGAAATATAATCTTAGTGTATCACCACTCTTAGAGTAGGTTACCTTTTATCCAATTTATAACTCTTTTTCCTTCAATCAAACTAGTTTAGATAGAATTTGTTTTACAGATATACATTCAGGGAGTTGGCCCTTTAAATATAGAGGTTCATTTCCTCTATAGGTATACCCACATGTTTGGAAATGTTCTAACATTGCCCACATTTGGAAGATACTTAAACACTCTCTTCTAGGGCACAAGATTTGGTGACAACATGACCTCAAAAAATCCAAAATCCAAAAGGATCATTTATCCATTCTCAAAATCATTTTAGTGTGGATTGTGTCTTATCCATTACCATGTCTACTTAAACCTCAAGAAGTGCATTTTTTGGGTCTTGTCAAGAAAGCTTCTTATTTTTATTATTTACCGTCATAGAATAAAATTTGATCCCACCAAGATGAAAGCTATCCTTCATATTCTTCCTCCATTTAACCTTAATGAACTCCATATTTTATAAGGGAAGCATCAATCCATTCATCACTTTATCTCCCAAATTTTAGATTGATGCCAACCCTTTCACCACCTTCTGAATGTATCTTTTAAGTGGAATAGTGATTGTCAAAATTGCTTTGATTTACTCAAACATTACCTTTTATCTCCACCTATCCTTACCCCTCCCAAGGATGACCAACATTTCTACCTTTATATCTCTACCCGACCACTCCCTAGGGGTAATTCTTACTCATCAAGATTAACAACACAAAGAGTAAGCCATATACTACATTAGCCTCATGTTTTTAGAGTATGAGACTCAATATACCCATACTAAGAAGCTTTGTTTATCTTTAATTTTTATGGCCACCAAACTTCACCACTACCTACTTAACCATAAAACCTATGTCATAACCAATACTGACCTACTCAATTACATGCACTCCAAGCCATATCAAAACCAATGAATGACCAAGTGGCTCATGCTCTTAGTGGATTTTGACCTTGAGTTACTTTAAAAAAAGTCAATTAAGGTGAATTCCATTGCTAACCAATTAGCTAAAGCACCATTATTAGACAACCATCCTCCTCTTGAATTCCTTGATGAGTCCATCATGACCCTCTCTCAAGCAAACTTCACCTATCAAATCAGCATATTCTTTGATGGATAAAAGTGTCAACATGGTGGGGGAGTAGGTATAATATTTATCCCCTTTGATGGTGAACCTCTTCCTTTATCCTTCAATCTTGATTTTAAATGTACCAATAATATGGCTAAGTATGAAGCCCTAATCATAGGCCTTTAGACTAACTTAACCAAAAGATTCAAAATAATAAACATCTTTAGTGACTACCAACTTGTGGTTAATCAAATCAATGGATCCTACCAGTGTAAGAATGATGTCTTACAATAGTACAATTAACTAGTTGATGAACTCTTAACAAGATTTAAACACTATCATATCTAGTTAACCCCATGATCTACCAATAAGTTTGTTGATACCATGGATTCTCTTGCATTTCAAATCTCATCTACACCCTCTAAATCTAACCTCTCTATCATTATCCATAGACTTACTGTTGACCCATTTTGCTCATAGGCAAAATTTTGGTCACCTTCTTCACCTGCTGTTTAATGCTAGTCTTTTTTGGGTTCATCAAGTTCAGAGAGTTCATTTTATGCCTTGGTTAAAATGTTTCAACCCCCTTGGTTCAAAGGGTTCATCATTCGGTTCAAACACCTCAATTAAATATGTGTTGAACCTTCGTATCATTGAACCGTTGAACCAAATTTTTGGTTCAATGGACTTGGTTCAATGGCAAAAGGTTCAATGGAAAGTTCAGCACTTTGGTTCAAAGGTTCATTAGTGCGCTTGGTTGAACCATTGAACTGTTGAACCTTCTGGTTCAATGGCTTAGTTTAACGGGCTGGTTCAATGCATGGTTCAAGGGTATGCCCTTGAACCGAAGGATAGTCAAACAATCAATTACCCTAGTGGAGGGTCGGCACTTCAAGAAGATCTAGGTAAGTCTAAATATGTTCAAGTCATTCAAAATGTTTAAGTCCCAATTTCGGTCACATAGGCACAAGTTTAAAGGCAAAGGCCTAGTGAAATAATTTTTGTGGACTTTTTGTCTACGGGGAAAATGACACACGAGAAAAGTCCATGGCTGAAACGGTGAAGTCAGGACTGGTGGAAGAATTTCCATGGACTTTTGGTCCACGAGAAATGTCCACAGACAAAAGTTTGCGGGAAATATACAAAACCTAGGGAGTAGCTGCAAACCATCCAAGGCTAGCCACGAAGAGACTAAGGCAGTCCACAGAAGACATATAAGGTCCGTCATTAGTCCAAAGCTAGTGTGGACCTGTTTAACAAGGAAAGGTGCCTATAGGGAGGCAAAAGTTCCTAGGAAGGTGATGTAGACAGATGAAAGATAGCTTAAAGGCTGCCAGCATGGACCCGACTGCCAACATGAACCCAACGTCTCTGAGGCTATCAAATTTAATGAAATAGAATAGCCATTGGGTTTTCAAACATTGAAAAAGGGAAAAGGGCCTAAATGTAGTGACCCAACAAGGATTTCACCCAAAGGGGCCAAGTGGCTAGAAAAGACAAGAAAGACAGAAGACAAAGCCAAAGTGACAAGAGGAGAGGAATGACAAGGTGCTGAAAAAGACAAAGCAATCCAAGTGGAAAATGGCATGAACTTCAAGAGGCATGGTCCAAGCTTTTAAAAGGGGACAAACCATAGAGCTTGATAGGAAATTTCAGCCTGTGGGCAGAAAGGAGATGTAGCCTACATTTCGACATTAATGTTAAATGCCAAAGTCAAGTTCTACAACTACACGACATGGTTCTAGTAGGTTTCTTCTAGAATGATGACATCAACTACAGTGTTTCCTCTTCCTAATGAGAGACATGACTTGCAACTTGCCAAAAAAAGTGCCAATTTCTCTTCTTGATTTTCTTATATATATCATGAACTTCTCATTATTAAAGGAGATCTTCCAAATTTGTAAAGGGTGTAGCTCTACAAAATTTCACCTAGATCAATACAAATTCAATTTTTTTACCTCTAGTTAGATAGACATTTTTGTGTATGCATTGAATATTTGCTTCTGTCCAGTCATTATCTTTTAATGCTCTCATGGGTTCAACACCAGCAGACCTAGTATCTACAAGGTGCCATTGTTGTAGCTGATAGGAGAAGAGCAGTATTTGGGAGTGAAAGAGTAGAATAAAATTACTTCATAAGTGTGTGTTTCACAGCACCTTGGGTGATCTCTATTCTAGATTTTCCATTGAATCCTCCCTGCTAGTTTCTTGTAGCCTGGTACTTCTACCAAGTGCATAGTATTTGTATGCATTTGTCTGATTCTGAGAGTGGATGTGTGAAGGTCAACATTTCATTTTGGTGCATCACTTCTTTTAGAGTAGGTTGTTTGTTTTCTGCATTTCTTCTCCCTTTTCATCCCCCCCTTATTATATCTATATATATAACTGTTAACTTTTACTAAAAACAACACGATGCATCAAAGGGAGCTATCCCTTATCTAGAGACTCTCCTCTCCTACTTTTCCATCCCACAGGTGAGAGAGGAGTTTCCATGTTGTGAGGAGAAGGCAGGAGCTAGGCCTCCTTGCCTTGGGTGCAATTTCCCATGTCAAAAGTTTTGGCACACCCGGTGGGACTCAATTTAATCACTTAGTAATGTTTCAGGATTAGTCATTGATCCTATTACAGCAGAAGAACCACCAATACAACATTGTGCATGTCAATAGTTTTGGCATGCCTGGTGGGACACATAGGTTGACAACGAAGTAAAGTTTTAGGATTGATGTTGGTCCTGTTACAACAAATTGAGTATTTTTAGCATCTGGTGACTCTGAGTTAATTAGCTAGTTAAGAAACTTGGTGTCATAAAAAATCATTTCTTGTATATATAATCCTTTTACACAAAATCATGGGTTGTGTTTTCCTTTATATAATTTTGATCAGAATAAAAATATTTAGAGAATCACCTGAAGCAGCTCTCCTAGCTGCCCTACAATGAAAAGGGAAATGGCCTTGGAATTAGAAATTAATAGGCTAGAAGAGTAGTATAGATATCAGCATGAGTTGATGTATGAAGAGGAGCACTTGTTTGGGCAAGTGTAGGCTGTACAATCCATGAAGGAAGAGGTACCAAAATGGAGAAATCCATCTTTTCAAGGTAGCTAGCCTTGCGCACCCCTTCCTATCCTGAAGAAAGCCCCCTCTTTTACAATGAATCCTTTCTATCATATTTCACTTGCTCACTACAATGCATTAAATACATCTACTCCCAATCTAGTGCACCTAGCTTTCCAACACCAGAGGGCATTAGAATAACCTCCCATGGAAATGAACCTCCTAAATTCATTAGATTGTGAATTTTCCATTAGGGTAAATGCCATGAACTAGCACATCTCACTCAAAGCTGATCTTACTCAATAGGATGATGTTGATCGCCTCCAAGAGAGACTCTTCCAGGACAACCTAGCTACACAAATAGAAGACTTAGAAGCTAGGATAAAGTTACTTCTTAAAAAAGTGATGAAATTTTTAGACCTTATGGAGGAGCCTCAGGACCTTGTGGACAAAAAAGTTGCTACCTATTCATAGGGGCATAATTCTAATTTCAAGATCCTAAATTGGGGGAAAATAGTGGAATCATGGGACAGCAAGGAAGAAGAAGAGCAAGGTTTTATCAAAACCTTGAAGAAGTTGAAGCTGTGCCTACTGATGATGATGTTAGAGACCTCTAAGAAAGGTGTTTCTAAGAAGATCTGGCTAGGAGAATTGCAGAATTGGAGTCTAGAGAGAGATTCCTCCCAATGTGTAATGGACGGTTTAGACCAAATAACACATTCCATGCCTAAACACACCCCACCTACACATTTCCAAGAGAGTTATCAGGCCATGCCTGATATTGATGAAGTTTTGATCAAATGGAAGGAGGACAATAATTTGATTTTGGCTCATGGACTGCCTCCTCTTCCACATGTTTTCTCCACTTTGCCTCTTCTTAAGGAGGAACCTATTTTGCAAGAGGCAGGTGAGGAGCATAAAATCCAATCTGTAGTCCTTCAAGAAGTTGTCATGAGTGACAACGAAGAATAAATCATCATTGATGCTCCTTGTGAAGACCTTATCAACAATGGAGAAGATGTAGGTCTTGCATATATGCAGATGTTCCAACAATTCAAAGAGGAACAAATGCATGGTAAGCTCTCTTCCCCTCTATTTGATGAAATTCCTTTCTATTTTGATGATGAGGTTGACTACATTAAAGGGCCTGAGTTAGAGGAAAATCAAGAGGATATTTTTGAACATCTAGAGGTCCTAATTTTTGAGAAGGAGAGGTCTGTCTTCTTGGAGGAGTGCCTTGAAAAAGTGAGCTTTAAGCAGAGGAGTGAAGTTTTATGGGATGAGCAGTCACTTTGTGAGTCCATTTTAGACATCACCACATTCACCCTTCTTCAATTAGGCCAAGAAGAAGTAGAGGATGAGTCTAAAAAGTTTTTCAATGAGGCAGAAGAAAATAAATTAGACCATGATACGTTGCAGAAGAATTGCATAGATTAAAGGGCTTATGGTGATGAGCCAACAACCATTGATTTCTTGGTAAGGAGCACCAATATTAGGTACCAGCATTTAACAAGACTCTAGAGACAATTAAAATACGTATATATTGGAGGCATGTTTGATCTTGATCCACTCAGATTTGAGCCAACTCAGGTGATAGGTAAAAGGAGTAGGTCACCATCTCTTTTTTTCATTTAGCTATTTGCCTAGCACCAAAAGTCTTCTCACGAGGAAGTGGACTTAAGAAGTTTTCCTTTTGATCCAGGAGGGAGGCAAACATTCCTGGTTAGCTGTACATAATAGTTTTTTTTAGTTTTCTTTTCCTTCTTTCCCTAAGTGCAGTTTACACAGGTAGTGTTTTTTAGCCTTGTGTGTTTTGTTTCACGTGTGGGGTAAAGGCTTCGTGTTTGATTCTCAAATCTTTCAGCCTGTTGTTAATTCTTTCATAGGTTCTTCTAACTCCATGCCTAATGGATTTTAAGGCAACTAGATTCTAAGCATAGCAGGCATGCTTCCCCTGTGAGTCGCCAATTGTTGACCCATTTTGCCTACATACAAAATTTTGGTCACCTTCTTCACCTGTTGTTTAATGCCAATCTTTTTCAAGTTGCATGAGTTAAATAAATCTAATTCACAGCTTGGTCCATTATTTTGGTTCAACTGGTTGGTTTATCATCATTGGTTTTATCTTCTTCAAGGTCTAACGGCCTTGTTTCAGCTCAGTTCAACACTTTGGTCAATGGTCTGGTTCTTTGGTTCGGCATCTAGTTCATTTTTTAGCCTAGTTCAAGTTCATGTTCATGCCCTTACATAAGATAGGTGCTTCACTTCAAACATTCAAAAAAAGCACTGGGCTGGGTCACGTCATTAAACAAATGCAAAGGTCAGGTGTGTTAAAACAAAAGAAAAGGCAAGCCACTAAGAAGCCAGCTAAGGATTGATGACGTCCCTGAGGATGTCAAAGTTTGAAAAATGAAATGAAAGTTGTTTTTAAAAAAGCAAAAAAGAAAGTGCTAACCAACCAAGAGCTAAAAAGGTACCAACCTGCTAAGATATTCACCCTTGGGGGCTGAACAAGCTAGATAGAGACAAAATTGAGAAAAGGACAAGAAGACATTCACAAAATGAGAAAGCAGTTAAGTCCAAGTGGCACCAATTTTAGAAGTGACTCCAACAGGTGAAATAGTTCCTTCAAATTGATAATGAGAAGACATAATAGCTAAGTAATGTAACTAGTTTTCTCCATTTTACATTTAATGGGTGGACAAACCACGTTTTGACATTAAAAATGTAGACTTCGAGCAGATAAAGCCCACGTCTCATTAATGTTTTGAGCAACTTGTTGAAAGGATGCAATGGCCACTTGTTGAAGGAACGCCACATAGGCTTCTTTGTTCTCTCATATATATTTGATACTTGTCATTTTTGTAAAGATCTTCCACATTTGTAAAGGGCGCAGCTCTGTGAAATTTCACCTAGATCACTACAAATGCAGTTTTTTTACCTCCATTTGGATAGACATTTCTATGTATGCATTGAATGTTTGATTGTGTCCAGTCATTATCTTTTGATGCTCTCATAGGTTCAACACCAATAGACCTACTATCTAAAAGGCACCATTGTTACAACTGTCAAGAGAAGAGCAGTATTTGGGAGTGAAGGAGTAGAATAAAATTACTTCATAAGTGTGTGTTTCATAGCACCTTGGGTGATCTCTATTCTAGATTTTCCATTGAAGCCTCCCTGCTAGTTTCTTGCAGCCTGGTCCTTCTGCCAAGTGTATAGTGTTTGTATGCATTTGTCTGCTTCTGAGAGTGGATGTGTGAAGGTCAACATTTCATTTTGGTGCATCACCTCTTTTAGATTAGGTTGTTTGTTTTTTGCATTTCTTCTCCCTTTTCATCCCCCCTTATTATATCTATATATATATATATATACCTATTAACTTTTGTTGGAAACAACACGATGCATTAAAGGGAGCTAGCCCTTATTTAGAGACTCTCCTCTCCTATTTTTCTATCCCACAGGTAAGAGATGAGTTTCCATGTTGTGAGGAGAAGGCAGGAGCTAGGCCTCCTTGCCCTAGGTGCAATTTCCTATGTCAACAGTTTTGGCATGCCTGGTGGGACTCAATTTGATCACTCAATAAAGTTTCAGGGTTAGTCACTGATCCTATTACAATATAAGAACCACCAATACAACACCATGTGCATCAATAGTTCTGGCACACCTAATGGGACACATGATTTGACAATGAAGTAAAGTTTTAGGATTGATGTTGGACCTGTTATAGTAAATTGAGTATTTTTAGCATCTGGTGACTCTAAGTTAATCAGCTAGCTAAATAGCCTGGTGCCATCAGAAATCATTTCTTGTATGTTTAATCCTTTTTCACAAAATCATGGGTTGTGTTTTCCTTTATATAATTTCAATCAGACTCAAAATATTTAGAGAATCACCTCAAGCATCTCTCCTAGTTGCCATACAATGAAAAGGGAAATGGCCCTGGAATTGGAAATTAATAGGCTAGAAGAGCAGTATAGATAGCAGCATGAGCTGATGTATGAAGAGGAGCACTTATTTAGGCAAGTGCATGCCATACAGTCTATGAAGGAAGAGGCACCAAAATGGAGAAATCCATCTTTTCAAGGTAGCCAACCTTGCGCACCCCTTCTTATCCTGAAGAAAGCCCCCTCTTTTGCACTAAATCCTTTCTATCATATTGCACTTGCTCACTCTAGCGCATTAAATACATTTGCTCCCAATCTAGTGTGCCTAGCTTTCCAACACCAGAGGGCATCAGAATAACCTCCCATGGAAATGAACCTCCTAAATAACTTAGATTCTAAATTTTGGAAATGCCATGAACTAGCACATCTCGCTCAAAGCTGATCTTACTCAACAGGATGATGTTGATCACCTCCAAGAGAGACTCTTCCAAGATAACCTAGCCACACAAATTGAAGACTTAGAGGCTAGGATAAAGCTACTTCTTTAAAAAGTGATGAAATTTTCATGCCTTATGTAGGAGCTTGAGGACCTTGTGGACAACAAAGTTGTTGCCTATTCACAGGGGCAAAATTCTAATTTTGAGATCCTGAATTGGGGGGAAATAGTGGAATCATGGGACAATAAAGAAGAAGAAGAGCAAGGTTTTTATCAAAACCTTGAAGAATCGAAAGCTGTGTCTACTGATGATGATGCCGAAGACCTCTAGGAAAGGTGTTTCCAAGAAGATCTGGCCAAGAGAATTGTAGAATTGGAGTCCAGAGAGAGATTTCTCAGTCAATGTGTAATGGACAGTTCAGACCAAATACCACATTCCATGCCTAAACACTCCCCACCTACACATTTCCAAGAGAGTTATCAGGCCATGCCTAATATTGATAAAGTGTTAATCAAATGGAAGGAGGAGAATCATTTGATTCTGGATCATGGACTGCCTCCTCTTCCACATGTTTTCTCCACTTCAACCCTTCTCAAGGAAGAACCTATTTTGTAAGAGGTAGGTGAGGAGCAGAAAATCTAATCTGTAGTCCTTCAAGAAGCTGTCATGAGTGACAATGAAGAAGAAATCATCATTGATGCTCCTTGTGAAGACCTTATCAGCAATGAAGAAGATGCAGGTCTTGCATATATGCAGATGTTCCATCAATTTAAAGAGGAACAAATGCATGGTAAGCTCTCTTCCCCTCTATTTGATGAACTTCCTTGCTATTTTGATGATGAGGTTGACTACATTGAAGGGCCTAAGTTAGAGGAATATCAGGAGGATATTTTTGAACATCTATAGGTCCTAATTTTTTAGGAGAAGGAGAGGTCTATCTTCTTGGAGGAGTGCCTTGAAGAAGTGAGCTTTGAGTAGAGGAGTGAAGTTTTATGGGGCGAGCAGTCACTTTGTGAGTCCATTTTAGACATCACCACATTCGCCCTTCTTCAAGAAGGCTAAGAGGAAGTAGAGGATGAGTCTGACAAGTTTTTCAATGAGGTATAAGAAAACAAATTAGACCATGATACATTGCAAAAGAATTGCACAGATCAAAGGGCTTATGGTGATGAGCCAACAACCATTGATTTCTTGGTGAGGAGCACCAATATTAGGGACCAGCATTTAACAAGCCTCCAGGGACAATTAGAATACTTATATATTGTAGGCATGTTTGATTTTGATCCACTCGGATTCGAGCCAACTCAGGTGACAGGTAAAAGGAGCAGGTCACCATCTCTTTTTTCATTCATCTATTTGCCTAGCACCGTAAGTCTTCTCACTAGGAAGGGGACTTGAGAATTTTTCCTTTTGATCCAAGAGGGAGGTGAACATTCTTGGTTAGCTGTACATAATAGTTTGTTTTCATTTTTCTTTTCTTGCTTTCCCTAAGTGCAGTTTGCACATTTAGTGTTTTTTAGCCTTGTGTGTTTCCCTTCACGTGTGAGGTAAGGGCTTCATGTTTGATTCTCAAATATTTTTAGGCTGTTGTTAATTATTTCATAGATACATATGAATCTACACCCAATGGAGTTTAAGGCAATTAGATTCTAAGCATAGCAGGCACGCTTCCCCTATGAGTCACCAATTGTTGACCCATTTTGCCCATAGGCAAAAATTTTGTCACCTTCTTCACCTGCTATTTAATGCCAATCTTTTTTGAGTTTAGCAAGTTTAGAGAGTTCATTTTATGCCTTGGTTCAAATGTTCCAACCACCCTTAGTTCAAAGGGTTCATCAATTAGTTGAAACACCTCAGTTCAATATGTGTTAAACCTTTGTACCGTTGAACCATTAAACCAATTTTTTGGTTTAACAGACTTGGTTCAATGGACTTGGTTCAATGGAAAAAGGTTCAACGAAAAGTTCAACACTTTGGTTCAAAGGTTCATCATCGCGCTTGGTTGAACCATTGAACCGTTGAACCTTTTGGTTCAACGGCCTAGTTCAATGGGCCGGTTCAACGCATGGTTCAAGGGTATGCCCTTGAACCGAAAGACAGTCAAACAATCAATTGCCCTAGTGGAGGGCCAGTGCTTTAAGAAGATCTAGGTATGTCTAAAAATGTTCAAGTCATTTAAAATGTTTAAGTCCCAATTTTGGTCGTGGAGGCACAAGTTTAAAGGTAAAGGCCTGGTGAAAGAATTTTCACAGATTTTTTGTCTGTAGGGAAACTGATCCACAGGAAAAGTCCACAACTCAAATGGTAAATTCAGGACCGATGGAAGAATTTCTATAGACTTTTTGTCTATGGGAAATGTTCATGGACAAAAGTCTGCAAGGAATGTACAAAACCTAGGGAGCAGCCGCAGACCGTCCAAGGCTAGCCACAAAGAGACTAAGGTAGTCCACAAAAGAAATATAAGTCCTGTCAGCAGTCCAAAGCTAGTGTGGACCCATTTAATAATGAAAGGTGCCTATAGGGAGGCAAAAGTTCCTATAAAGGTGATGTAGATAGATGAAAGATAGCCCAAAGCCTGCCAGCATGGACCTGACTACTAGCATGGACCCAACGTCTCCAAGGCCATCAAATTTAATGAAATAGAATAGCCATTGGGTTTTCAAACTTTGAAAAAGGGAAAAGGGCCTAAATGTAGTGACCCACCAAGGAGTTCACCCAAAGGGGCCAAGTGGCTAGAAAAGACAAGAAAGATAGAAGACAAAGCCAAAGTGATAAGACAAGAGGAATGACAAGGTGCTAAAAAAGACAAAGCAGTCCAAGTGGCAGATGGTGTGAACTACAAGAGGCATGGTCCAAGATTTTAAAAGGGGACAAACCACAGAGATTGAAAGGAAATTTCAGCCTGTGGGTAGAAAGGAGACACAACCTGCATTTTGACATTAATGTTAAATGCCAAAGTCAAGTTTGGCAACTACACAACATGGTTCTAGTAGGTTTCTTCTAAAATGATGACATCGACTGTAGTGTTTCCTCTTCCTAATGAGAGACATGACTTGTAACTTTCCAAAAGAACTGCTAAGTTATCTTCTTGCTTTTCTCATATATATCACAAAATTTTCATTATTAAAGGAGATCTTCCACATTTGTAAAGGGTACAGCTCTACAAAATTTCATCTTGATCTATACAAATGCAGTTTTTTTACCTCCATTTGGATAGACATTTTTGTGTATGCATTAAATGTTTGCTTGTGTCCAGTCATTGTCTTTTGATGCTCTCATAGGTTCAACACCAATAGACCTACTATCTACAAGGTGCCATTATTACAGCTGATAGGAGAAGAGTAGTATTTGGGAGTGAAGGAGCAGAAGAAAATTACTTCACGTGTGTTTCATAGCACCTTAGGTGATCTCTATTCTGGATTTTCCATTGAAGCCTCACTGTTAGTTTCTTGCAGCCTAGTCCTTCTGCCAAGTGTGTAATGTTTGTATGCATTTGTCTGATTCTGAGAGTGGATGTGTGAAGGTCAACATTTCATTTTGGTGCATCATCTCTTTTAGAGTAGGTTGTTTATTTTCTACATTTCTTCTCCCTTTTCATCCCCCCTTATTATATCTATATATATATATATACATGTTAACTTTTACTAGAAATAACACAATGAATCAAAGGGAGATAGCCCTTATCTAGAGACTCTCCTCTCCTACTTCACCATCCCACATGTGAGAGAGGAGTTTCCATGTTGCGAGGAGAAGGTAGGAGCTAGGCCTCCTTGCCCTGGGTGCAATTTCCTACGTCAACACTTACCTAGCCTTCCTATGTCAAACTAGATTCTTTGACCATTTTCAATGTCGAGGAAACTCCACCTGAATTTTGGTATCATCAAACCTTTGACTACCTTAACCTTTCCATCATTTCTTCTATCCTATCCAAGAATGCTCAAAGATCATTTGTCTAGAGTACCCCATTCTACATGATTATGGGAATAATTCTTTACAAACATGGTTTTGATGGCCTCCTTTTCTATTACCTATGTAGTCATCAAGCCTCTCATGCTATTAGGTAAATGCATGATGGTATATATGGTAGACACTTTAGTGTCCTCACTGTATCTAAATGCATCCTCTAGCTTAGCTATCACTAGCCTACCCTTAACTAGGACTGCTATGATTATGTGAAAAAGTGTGTTAAGTATCAATAACATGCCAATTTTCATCATGTACCTATCCATTGTATTCACATTTCCACTAATTTTTGGGGTTTAGAACTTATTGGTGAAATTAACACCCATTCATCATAGAAACACCATTTTATCATCACTATGACCAAATATTTTACCAAGTGGGTAAAGGCTATTCCTCTAGTCTCAACCAAAGTGGAGAATGTTGTCAAATTTATCAACCATCACATCATCTATTACTTTGATGTTCTTCACAATATTATCATCAATAATGATAAGTCTTTCTATAAAAACCAAGTCTAGGTTATATGTGATGCATTTAAAATTATGTTAATCTTTTCCTTGCACTATTGCCCTTAAGTGAATGGATAGGATAAGGCCTCTAACAAAAATCTTAATAACATGCTAGCTAAAATGTTCAATGCATCTAGTTGGGATTAGAATTTTCACATTCCCTTTACATTATGGGCATATTGTACTAGCATTATAACCCCTATAGGTACTACACTTTTTTATTTTGTGCTTGGAGTGGAGGCCATCTTGCCTCTATAAGTCCAAATACCTTCTATTCACATATATTTTCAAGATCTCATTTCTGATGATGATTATCATCAACAACATTTATTAAAGCTTGAGATACTTGATGAGTATCACTCATAAACCCTTACCCATCTTTATTTATATCAAGAGTGCATCATTCTTGCATATAATAAACACCTTAAGGTACAAGAATTTAACATTAAATACCTCATCATAAAATAAAATCAACATGTCATAAATTTGGAGAAAAGTAATTGGGGCAAGTTTTATTTCAATTATATTAGACCCTATATCATAACCCATAAGTATGGATCAAGAGCTTATCAATTATCCTCTCTTGAAGGCAACCAAAAACTTGAGCCCCTTAATGTTTCACATTGCATCCATTCTTTCATTAAGAAGGATCAAGTTTACTTTTTGTTCCAATTTAATCTCATCCCTTGATTTCAAATTAAATTCATCTCCCTATTTTAGGGACATTTGATTAAAACTAAATTATGTATTATCCATCACATTCATAGCCTAATATTGAATAATGGGTATCATGGCTCTACCCATGGCATGATTCTCATGGTACTTTCTACCCCTCTTCTAGGATGGATTTCCATGATCATTATCACCTAACCATCTTTACACCTAATAAACCTTTTTGTTCTTTTAGTTTTTCCTTCATAAATTTGAACCCTTAAGCCTATATAACCATGTATATGTCAAGAAAAATCAAACAAGAAAAAAGCAAAATCCAAATCAATAGAAATCATGGGTCATTCTTAGCATTTGCAAATTGTTCCCTTGAAGGATAACTACATAGGAATTATAAAATTTCACAAATATAAGGTAGACTGCTCCTTTGAAGGATAACTATCACAAATAATTAAACAAAAAAAATAAACTTAGACTACTCCCTTGAAGGATGGCTGAGTAAAACATTTGTCAAAAGCATAACAATTTCATGGAAACTTCTTACATTGATTATCTTTCCATATACAATAATAAAGTAAAAAACCCATTATCAAAATCACAAAAAAAGAAAGCTAATTTTCAAATTCATAATCATCTCTCACATAGTGTAATGAAGTGGAAACCAAAATTGGTTTTCACAAGTAGACTTCCTATATCAATCATTTTACATTTTGTATGACATAGACTTATTTATATTGACTCTTTAGACACCTATAGAAGAGGCATGCTAGTCTCAAAAGAAGGTACCATTTTCATCCATCTCCCATTTATGCACTATAATCAAGGTATTTTGAGCTTACTTGACATTATGTGGTCAATACATCTCTTAAACAGTTAACAGATGATAATGCAAATCATTTCAAGGGCTTATGATCATTAAGCCAATCCAACTTAGGTTTTATTCTAATCCTTGTCAAAGAAGAATCACCATGTCCTCTTCCTATCTTATCATGGCTAGTTGATATTTTCATTTCAATGTTTATCTCTTGATAATATTCTTTATTCACCCATCTAGTGTTGGTAATT
Organism: Torreya grandis; assembly: GCA_037957365.1. Classification (NCBI taxonomy): domain Eukaryota; kingdom Viridiplantae; phylum Streptophyta; class Pinopsida; order Cupressales; family Taxaceae; genus Torreya; species Torreya grandis. The sequence goes on from JARHVA010004434.1 coordinate 714,445, forward strand.
AATCTACCTCATGTGTTTTATCTTAAAATAAATTAATAACAAAATATATGAACATGTATCATAAGTAGCTACATAATCATACCCATAACCATAATAATCATATTAAAACCATAGAATCCATGAGCAATAAAACAATAAACCATTATCCACCATGTGTCTAAATATACATAATGAAACATATACTCATTAAAAATTAGCATGTCATAAGAAAACAAGAAGCATACCCATAAATCAAAGCCATCTCATGCCTAGCTAGGTGAGTCTACATCAGTATCTAGCAAGCATAACATAAGCATGATCCATAAGCAATATAACATCACATCATAAACATTAAACATCAATGCAAATCATAAACCATGAGAATAAGTAATAAACAAATATCACACACACACACACACACACACACACACACACACACACACACACATCTGTATGTGTGTGTGTGTGTGTGTGTGTATACATATATATATATATATATATATATACACACACACACACACACACACATATATATATGTATATATATATACATATATATATATATTATATATGTCTATATATATACATATATATATGTATACATATATATATATATACACATAGATATATATAGATATACATATTTATATACATACATATACATATATATATATATATATATATATATATATATATATATATATATATATATACATATATATGTATGTATATATATATATACATATATATATACATATATATATATATATACATATATATATATATACATATATATATATATATATACATATATATATATATCATGAGTCAAATAACATAATAATGTGTACAAACATATATACATGTCTCTCTCTCAAAATGTACATCTCATAACATCGACTCGTACGCTAGAATCAAAATGATATATAGTAATATATAAAATTTATGAGCTATGACATGCCCTTAGGGAACCACTATCTACTAGCATACCATTAGGTCTTAGTACCTATCTACCTATCACACCTATCTACCCACCTACAAATGTTTCCCACTACCCTAGTATCACCCCACTAGATTTGCCTTCTAGGTTCACCCTTTACTCACCCCATCAGGGCTTATAAGGACACTAGATCAAAACTATAGCCTCATAATACTGTATCTCCTCCACTATATCCAGGTATCATGACATGGGGATGGTACCTAGTGGTTTTGTAAGTTTCATTTCTTCTCCTCCTCTCTATCTTAGGTAATCCCTCTCTTATATAACCAAGGCTAATGAATCCCTCACATGGTCCCTATCACCTCTAGGACTAGTAACTTTACCTTGTAGAACATCCACTTAACCCTATAGTGTCATCACCTATGCCTATATAGTGGTTAGTGCCATTCCTTCCTATCCATCAGGGTCAACCCCCTATGCATGTAACCTTTGATTCCCTCTCCCTACAAGGTCCACATCCATAAGTACCATACCACCATTACCATCACAAAAATATGTTATCTCATATAGCACCAAGTACTATTCCATGTACCCATCTATAAAGCCTATGTCATCTATATATATCTTGGATAGTAACTCCTCATGATCTAATTGTGTTAGCATGGGATGTGGCTCTGGAAATAAGATCTTTGAATCCTCATTTATGTACTCGGTAAGTAAACCTAAAATGTCCTATTCAAGGTTGAACTACTTTCACACCTTATAAAATGGGATCATATCCACCTCTCCATCTCTTTGACTAAGAATCCACTTATAAATTTATAAGGATAAGGTCTACCTCCTATAGCCAAGCCATACTAGAAACTAGATATAGGGTCTCTAAAGAATGCCACTAATCACTAGTGCACCCAATGCACCCCTAAACTAATTAGTGTCATGGGATCCTCCCCTTGCACCTAAAATTGTAAAGTCACCTCTCCACCACATGAACCAAATGGGGAACTAAATCTATGTGTATCCTACCCATGGCAATCCCACTGGCCTCAACACTTGGATGTGCTCATAGGCCTAACAATGTAGAACTAGGCTGATACTAATACCATACCTCTTATGGGCCCTAAACCCAAACTAATCCTTATATATCTATATAAAGAGAATAGGTACCTCGCTAAACACAATCCACCCTAGTAGTAGCTCAACCAACACCCTTAGTAGAAAATATTGGAACCTCCTACTACTCAAGGTGAGAAGAGAAAAGCATGAGATGGCCACCATAAGCATCATCATGAGTATCCTCTTGCCTGGTCCACCTCAGTAGTCATCATCAACAAAATTTTCACTTGATAATGCCAAAAGCTAGAGCTCCATAGTCAAAAGTGAAAATTAGTGAAAATAAAACTCACCTATCACTTTTGACCCATGGAATTTTATGGTTTCTACCTTGATCATTGATGGTCAGGTTGATTGTTGATGATTTCCTTTGAGCACCTTGACTATCGATGGTCAAGAGGCTCACCTTTTTGCAATCACATATAAATAGACCCTTTTTCTTAGTAGAACCAAATCATACCCACCCATGGATACTGCCTTCTCCACCCACCCTGACCACCTCATCACTTCGCCATTGGTCTATTTTAGCCCAATTAGTGCACATCCTATGATAAATGTTTCCTGGTCCTTTGACCATAGTAACAACATTGTCATGTTGACCATTTTTCACTTACACTACCTTGCACTTATCTAACCCACTTATGTCTTCTTAGGAGCACTTCCTACCTTGGATACCTGTGATACTTTATTAGTTTGTGTTTTCATTGGGAGCACTTCCTGCCTTGGATACCCACTAAAAACAAGACATCTCTTAGGAGACTTGTGAGTGTACCCATCCAACACACCTAGATATAGTCTTGTGGTCCACTTATAACTTGTCTTTCTAGCATCAACCTTTATTTTTAATAATTATATCAACCTATTTAATGCATAATCTTAACTATCACACTTTTTGTCATACTTTGTGTGCTTTTTTTCACCTCAAGTGCCAAACATATCATCTCCCTTTTCCATCTTATCAAACCTATACCTAATTATTTTTTACCTCATCAACTCTTCATTTGAGGGGGAAAACCTCCTCCCATACTTAGGGCAACCAAACCTATGACTAGAAATCTATTTTTGTTTTTCAACTTGTTGATTTAAAGTATTATAAAAAAAGGGGAAAAATATACACACTGTGATTCTAAATGTCTAAATTCCCCTAGACTACCTTAAGACCCCCTTGGGACCTATTTACCTTTTTAACACAAACTAAGCCCAGCCATGGTTAGTTTACATAACTAACATAACCTACCCTTTTACCTACTTTTTACCATCACCATCAACTACCAATGATCATGATGACCATCGATGTTCACCCTGACCATCGAAGGTTAGAGTGCACCTTCTCAACTACCAACATATAAACCACACACCTTTTTATTATAAAATATCTCATTTAAATCCACATGTGATCCATTACATGCATAAGTTAAAGTTATAAGGCCTATTTAACATCTTATATGTTAATCATCATCAACAATCTAATGATCCAACCATCACATTATAGATCTAACTTTGTATCATCACTCTACCAAAGCATCAAGTACCTTTACTCTACTAATATCATGTCAAACTCCATTGAGCCAACTAACTCAAGTACCCACCTCATCAATTTTATACAAGATAAATATTTGTTTTCTAGTATTCAATTAATTTATTTACGTTTTACACTCAGGCCAACACCAACCCTTTTCAAAGAATCCAACCTTGTGATCTCATTAATTAGCTATTTACCAAAACAGACCTACACATAATAATTGTCGATGTTTTTCTCAATCATCAATGGTTTATCCAATCACTGATGGTCAGATTGACCATTGACAATCACCTTAACCACCGATGGTCACATCAACCATCGATGGTCACTATGGTAGGAAATTCTAGAAATTTATTTCGACCTACCTAACCTTAGCCTAATCTAGTTTTCTATGTCCCTACCTATTTATAGAACCTTCTTGATTTTTTCAAGTAGACCTAAGCCATTTAACACTAGTACTAACTTGTTTATCATTGTATTAGTCATTTCTAGTCTATTTATTTAGTAAGTATTTCTTGTGTTCAATTTAAGTATCTTTTGATTATTGATGCAAGTAATTTATATTATATTTATAAACTTAATTATTTAAAATGTGTGGATTTACATCACCTAATGAAGCTCTTGCTTCTAGGATCTATCTAATGTGAGGCAATCCACTCAGCTATCTATCTAACCAACCATTGGCTTTAATGTGTCTTATTTATAGGTCATCCCTCAAAGCCAAAGAGGAGTTCTTCAAAATCATCTGATTCAATGTGCACATAACTAAATAGGTTTTTAAACCATATCCATATTTATTTTTTTCTTCCCTTCTCAAAATATAAGCTAAAATTCATTGAAACAAGGTGGTCATAAGCCATCAAACACAATTAGGCCTATTAGGCCTAAAACTAGACCTAAGCACTCAGGGTGTCTATTTCCACTTACGATACCAAATGAACCCTAAAATATAATTTATATCCTTTAATGGGAGGTATAAGGTTGATCAAAACCATTGGTTTGTAGGGAAAGAGCCTAAATTGTTCAATTTGGCCTAAACTCACTTTAAGGGTGTCTAGAATGCAGTCAAGGATCTTAAGAGCCATATTCACATGCTCATATCTATATGAACTAATTATATGGTGCCTTAATGAGCTATTAATAGTTTAAGGGGGTCCCACACTTGGTCTTAGTGGTATTTATTTAGAAGTTGAGTGCCTAGTTTTTATCAATCATTGTTAAGAACCAAAAAAAATCAAAACTCTCTTAAAAACCCTATTTAGATCTGATGGGGAGAAGATGGTTGGAGATTATTTCATTAAGGGTAATTTTTCCATGATAATTTTTAAAACATATTTATCACTCTCTTAGGCTTCATGATATCCACTTTTGTCATACCATCACTTGTATGGACATGGTAAAATCTAGGTTTCTTATAGGTTTTATTGTAGTTTTTAGGTAAAAAAGAGAATTAGTAGATGAAAGACATTAAATGAGGTAAATAGGTACTTATTATAACTCCTTATACTAATATATCACAATAGATAAGAATATAAATATGTTTACTACATAGTTCACTATAGGTAGTCTTAGATAGTGAAAATGAGAAGTGATTGCCTAGTGAGAAGATGAAAAGTTTGTCTTTGGATATTTTTAAGGTCTAAATCATGGAGTAGAAGGAAAATATGTCTGTAATAGGTGTCATAACACCTCTTCCATATATTTTATTGAACAGTTTCAAGTCACCTTGATGACAAATGTAAATATTGAGGCCAATAGGGATAGTAAATGACTACAAATAGTGAACATAAGTGTCAGGAGGGAGGCTATCAATTAGGGAAGTATCTAATGACTATCACACCTTATTTCCAACCCCCATAAGATAGTGAATATGTTTTAATACTTCCTAGTTAAGTTTCAAGAGATCAAGAGATAATTTATCATGAAGCCAGTTTCAAGAGGCTATTTGAGGTCTTTATGGTAGTTTGAGAAGTCTTTCATGATTTAGATGGACACTTGTCTGATAAGACCCTTATGGTTTTTTCTCAAATCCATTCTCTTTAAATTTAATTGATTTAGAATTTTTGAAACTTGGCCTTGTGACCCTTCCACTTTTATTCTTCTCTCTCTTCTCACATGCTCTATATATACAAGCCATTTTAGCTTTTATAATCCAATCCACAACTAGTATAACAAATCTTTTCTATTTTTAATACTATATTTACCTTTGAAATAAATATTTACAATCTATTTTTGACTTCATGACTTTCTTGTATAAGTGTGTGAAGTTTTTCATAGAGATTTTTATAGTGATAAGTATCTATCCTTGCCTTCTATTTACTCTTCCATGTCTTATGTAAGTAATTCTCCCTATAGTAGGTCACATTAAGTTTAAATAGTGTGTTTTTCTATCGACAAGTGTATTAATTATCATTAGTGTTTGTAATCTGACCTCATGTTCACTCACCTTAGGTAGTATAATGCATATCACATCCATATTTTAAATACTTATGTTTGTGAAATCTATGATGTTGAGACTAGTATTGTGAGTCATGTTTCATAGTGAAAGTGTATGGTAGTATATTGGATACCATTTTGTTGTATCACCTCATTATGTTCTAGTGTATCATTCCTTCTATCCATTTTCATCCAAGTAAGAAAGTAGTGTAGGTGATAAGCATTGTCACCAAATATTTCACCTAGAAGAGGTTATTCAATCCTAATCTAAGATATGGGAAACATTTAAATACTTACAGGTATGTGGGTTCACCTATATAAAAAATAGACCTTTAGGTTTAAGGTTTTCATCCAAGTAAGAAAGTAGTGTAGGTGATAAGCATTGTCACCAAATATTTCACCTAGAAGAGGTTATTCAATCCTACTCTAAGATATGGGAAACATTTAAATACTTACAGGTATGTGGGTTCACCTATATAAAAAATAGACCTTTAGGTTTAAGGTCTAGCTCCTTGAATTTGGCTTAAAGTGATTATCACTTATACTACTAATTACTTATGGGAAAAGGGATAGAAATATGCATAAAATAAAACTAATCTAAGTGGTTGATCCAACATGAATATATACACTATTATATCATACATCTCTCACAAGAAAAAGAGCTGTAAACTAGTCTCAAAGTCTTAAAGTGTCGTAACATAAGTGTTTCAATATAGAGTTCATATGAATGAGAACACTCAAGGTAAGTAGACTAGAGATCATATTATTGAATCCAAGGACACTTAAACACTTTAATGGATCCTACACACTAGCTACACTCTATATGACCTATTAGAATGACAACCTCTTACATAAGACATGAAAGGATAAGGAAAATTAAGGATGGGATTAGAAGACTCAACCTTTCATCACTTTTAAAACTCAAACAATATGTTTTTGAACTCAAAAATATATTGATTGTATTATTAAAAGGAAAATTATGTCATCAAATAGTAGGAATTCACCATACTAGGTTTGTTATTAGTCTACAAGAGCCAAAATGGCTACTGTTTATATAATATAAGAGAGAGGAGAAGAGAATGAAGTCCAAAAGTCACTAGACCATGTGTCATGTTGAGAAAAGGCATTAAAAATGTAGGAGAGAGGAATATTAAATATACCATGAAATTTATACTTCGATAAATTTCACATAAAACATGAAACTTCTAAAATGTGGTGTAGAACTCCTCAATTACTTTCTTAGAAAACTACCTTCATCATTTGGCCGTTTTGAAACATCCCACATCTAAATATGGATAGATGTGAGTATTTCAATAATAATTATGGGTTTTATACATGATAAAAATTACATTGGTTTCATTATTCATTAGGATTATTCTGATCATGAGTTATCACTTCTTGTAATCCAAATAACTCTTCTTCCACTCACCCTGCACAGTTAACACCAAAGTTACCTTTAGTTTTCAAATATTATCCATATAGAGAATTTTATGACACTTTTTATCACCCTTCATGGCCTTATATTCCTCAAATAAACCTTCAAATTCCTCCCACTTAGATATTTCACCTTCTCACTTGCTTGTTCAATATGTCAATTTTGACTGGCTGAGATGAAGGTACTTGCAAAGACAATTGTAAATTTTTTGGATATATAAAATGGACATGAGGGGTTAGATAAAGTACCAAGATATCTCACAAAGTTACTTGCATCATTTTATTATCCCTTTAACCTAAAAACACTAAAAACTATCAAATAAATCCATTGTCTTCTTTGTCTATATAGGTAGGGTATAACTCAATTTCAAGGGAAGCATCCCTAGAGATTACTGTACAAGATCTAATCATTTCCCAATCCATTCCATGCCATTTTAATGCCTCTCTTACTTAATCTTCTAAATAAGATATTTATCAAGGGTTTGGAGGGTTTAGATTACTTTTCACCTATTGCATACTTCTTCTCTTAACTAGTCGAATCTGTAGGTTCAGTATCCCAAAGGTTTAATTTATGAGCTTTATAAGCATCTATAGTTAGGCTATTGGTGGATACTCTGAGGTCAAGGAACCTATAGGTGTTGGTGGAGATTAATACTCATATTTCAACCCTTATTAATAACCTTTGAATCTCAAATGATCTTCTAAACTTAATAGGACCACTCAATCATGAAGACATACCTCCATACGACAACTTTGGGTTATGAAAACAATTGAAATCTCAAAACCTATATAAATCACTAAATGAACATAGTGAACAAAAGTACAAATTTTAAGCCTCCATATATTGTATTCATTTAGTAAAACACTGATTATTTTTTTCATGAATCTACCCCTATATGGTGGCTAAAATATAGATGCATTCAAATTCACTTAGATTCCATGCTATAGTGTTACATGGAATCAACAAAAGTGCTTAGGCCTCTATTTTTGTGTTTTAGGGGAACTTGTCCCTAAATTCAAACTCCTTCACTTGGGGTGACTTTCAAGAACTTGCATACTAATCTATTGATTCAAACATGCTATCATGATCTCATTCAACTCCAAAAACCTTAAGAAGGTTTCAAAGCATATCAAGACTCTTCATGTAACTCTTTCATTCCTCTATGTAAGCCACTTATAGGTGGTCATTTGCAAGTGTATAGGTAGTAGGTATGAATATGGGTAATGTGCATATGGTATGACTTCCCAACAAATTTTATGATTTTTTAAAGTGTTTAAAAGAGATTTTATAGTATTTACACATGTCTCTTCACCCTATTTCAGTGTGACATTCTCCTAAGAGTGTGCATTCATGGTGTATGACTATACATATATGAGAATTGATTATCATAATCCATATTTTGTCATTTAAAAGGATCATGTTTGATTTATAATTAAAAAATAATGTGTTTAAACCCATTTTAACTCTTCATATCATCTCTATGAACCTCTTCAAGACCTCACACACCTCACTCAGTTGACTGTCTATGGAAATGTAGGAAATTGACTATGTGACCCATGTTCTTGACTGCCACTCCATGAAAAATATAGGTGTGATACTAAAAATGGAAATAAATATATTATAATGACATTAAAATCATGAATTAGAACATGTCACACTCATTTGGCACCATTGTAGAGAAATAATGCTTCTACAAATGTTGAAAACTAACTACAAGTCCACTAGCAGACATCATGTGCAACCTAAGGGATTTGAAATCATCAAAACACTTAAGAAAATGAAACAAAATATTAAAATAATGTGATAAGTAATTTTTTTATCATTCTTAATCCATTTCATCAAATGGATTTTATAGACATGCTCAAACAGAGGCAAAATCTATAGGGTGTGGGAATTAGCATGCAAAACTAGAAAATCAAATTATTAAGGATGGTTCATAAAGTATAGGACACCATTCCTCCAAATCAAAACATTAAATATAATTTTACCAAGTTTACTATCTACCACCAAGATAATTTGACCTAGAAGTCCTCCTACTGGTCATACTATCTAGAAACACATTGACTAATTTCATGTGCATAATGGAGTGATGGAGAGATAAAATGGGTTTTTCCAAATTTTATCACTTATAAAGTATATTAAGTGTGTAAATGTAGTTATTAATGTGAATATCCTTTACACAAGCTTCTCCTAAATGTCATTTTCTCTCTCATAGGTCATATAACCTTTGAAACTCCCTCTTTTTCACTTATTTTCTTGATTTTTTGTTAAAAATTATAAGTTTATATTATTTAAAACATTAATAAAAAATAATATGACAATAAATTAAATTTTTTATGTTGATAATATTTCACAACATGTTTATTTCAATAAAAACTATACCACATTCATTAATGACCCATGTATGACCCCTAATTGACTCAAAATGACATAAGGACTAAATTGGACTTTGATAAAGGATAATATGACATTAAATTGCATAAAATGAACCATGAAACACCCTATGAAATTATAATATACCCATATATCAAGTTTTTTACTATAGGGTTGACTCATTTTGACTTTTGGTCAAAATTGTCAACATTCTTAACAATTCTTGAAGGGTGGTATACTTGATATGCCAAGACTAGTAGCCTAATCTTCTCCATCGGGACATAGAGTCACCCATACATAGGTTTTACACACAATTTTAATTTTACACCACACCATACAAGAAATAAAAAGACACAAAATAAGACATACCAAAGGGAAACAAACATGTGTTCTCAAGAACAATTGTGGAGCACAACACACACAACATAAACAAAACACATAATTAACCTAATATTTAAAATAATAACCTTGATTTCCTCAATATAAAGGTTTAAAATGTATCCCATTAAAATGGATATGAATATACTCTTGATAATTTTATAGAGTTACTTTGCTTTCACTTGATCATGACATATGGTCCACTCTATAAGGTGTCAAATTTGGTATGTCTCCCCTATTTTTCTCTATCTTCATCCCATTTCAAAACTATGTCACCTTCCTAAATTATTATTATAGTTTCCTTATTTTCAAAATACCTCTTCGTTATTATTTGTTGATGTTCCATATCTTGATGAGCCTTATCTATAGTCGCTTACAACTACATTAATAATGCCAATCTCACCTCTATTGGAGTGTTCTCAAGCATCTCTAGTTGATTTGACAACTCTAAGTTAGGAAAATCTTGGGATATAGATAACCTAGCCTCCCTTCCATAGATAATAAAAAAGGGGAATTCCTTATTGACCTCTTGGGAGTTATTCTATTATCCCATATGGTTGTCTTCAATGTAGTCTGACATGCCCTTTGATTATTCTCCAACGTTTTCTTGATGATTCTGATCATATTCTTGTTAGTGGATTTAACCAACCCATTACATTAAGGTTAATATTTGGATTAAATTCTCAAGTATATACCATTACTATTTTTCCAATTATTTATCCTAGTACCCATGAAATCAAGTGCATTATCTAAAATGATAGTAGGAGTGCCAAACCTTATTATGTTACCTTCATAGAACTCTAAGATAGCATTCTGATTAGCTTCCTTCAATGCCATTTCCTTAACCCACCTTGTGAGTTAGTCAGTTAATATAAGTATTCATTTGTGACCAATACTTAATAGGGGGTTTATCTTGCCAATGATATCAATACCCCATTACATGAAATGTTGATCTACTTAGATAGGCATCAAAGGGAGAGAGATATAAGCTTCTATTTTCCTATAAAGAAATCACATTGTACACACCTTCTTATCTAAGAATAAAAATACTTGAAGAGGATAGGATAATAATATCCTACCCTCATGATCTTGGTATCTATGGTTATTGGGGATAAATGACCTCATTTTGTTCCATCATGGAACTTATCAAGCAACATTCCAAACTGATCATTATCAATGCATCTCAATAGCACAACATTAGTGTCTCTTCTGAAAATAAAACCATCTAAAAGGGAAAAAATATTATCTTACAATCTAAAGTATGTATTTTGGGATCTATTCATACCATTAAGATACTCACCACTTTGAATAAATATTATAACATCCTATGTCCAAATTTGTAAAGGCAAGGAAGTAGTTAGTTGGGAGAAATCATGATTTACTAAAGCCTCTTCTTTTGAATCATGGAGATCTAAAACTAGATGTTCAGAAAGGCCTTTACCTCTTATCAACTTTGTCACTTTTATTATAGCATCATATTTCATTACCTTAGTAATCCACCCTACCCCTTTTTCACTAAGGTCCTTACTCAATAGAAACTCTTTAGTACTAAGATGAGAAACCATAGCATGAATCCTATTATATAAAACCATATGCCTAAAATTATTTATTCCTCTTAAAATAATAAGGAAATTTTTCTCCACAAAAGTGTAATTGACTTCATAATCTTCCAAACCTTGACTAAAGAATGCAATTGGTTATTCTACACCTTTATCATTATTTTGCATTAACATAGCTAAGATAGTATCAAGGTTATAAAAGGAATACAACATGAATTATTTTTCAAACTCATGGTTCATAAGAGTAGGATCTTGTGCAATTTATTTTTTAATGGCTTTAAAACTTCTCTTACCTTCTTTAGTCCAAGAAAAGACTTGGTTCTTATTGAGCATGGTTATGATAGGTTTCACCAAAGATACAAAACTAGGTATGAACCTCCTTAAAAAATTTATATTTACTAAGAAATGTTGGATAAATTTCTTGTGCAAGGGAAATGATAGGCCTAGAATAGCCTCTATCCTTTTAGGATCAATAGTCAAACCATCTTTGGAAATAATATGTCCTAAGAGCTTACTTTCATGGAAACAAAAGATGTATTTTTTGGGTTTGAGAGATACTACATACTACCTACATATTTTAAACACTTGCCTTAAGTGTTTCATATGTTGATTGTCATATTTATAGAACATTTTTATATCATCTAGATAAGCCAAAAACAAACATTGATTAAACCATTGAAGGCCATATCCATTAATCTTTTAAATGTGGCATCACCATTTGACAAACCAAATGGAATATTACTATAATAAAAAGTCCCTAATTTTGTAGTGAATGCTATCTTAAACTGATCCTCCTCATTAAATATAACCTAATTATAACTAGAATATCCTTCTAGGAGAGAAAAATGTTGAGAACCATTTACAAAATCTACTCCATTGAGGGTAAAGGATAGTGATCTTTGAGTGACACTCTATTAAGATCTATAAAGTCCACACACAATCTTATCTCCCCATTATTATTTATAATAGGAATAAGGTTATCTACCCATGTTTAATTATTGATATGAAAAATTAATTTTAGCTTCAAGGAGTTTGGTAAGACCTAACTTCATGAATTATTCAACCTTGGGGTTGATGGGCCTTTATTTTTTCCCAACCGGTTTAACTCTAGGTTCCAATTAAATGGTATGGTGTGATAGGATAGGATAAAATAATTTTAATTCCTTATAATCCCAATAAAATATGTCATGAAACTTTATACACAAATCAATAAATTATTGCTTCTCTAATGTGGAATGTACCTTTCCTAGTTTGAGGAGTTTGCCTTTGAAATTCAAGACTCTTTCATAGTTTTCCTATTTTGTAGACATACTCACCTTTTTCCTTATTCCTTTGATCATAATTATTAAATATAATTTATAAGATAATTTATTCCTTAGGTATCTTATTTTTTCTTAGCTATATAATTAGATCATCAAGCTATTCTTGGAGTCTCTTTTGATTTCTTGAGAAAAACTTAGCTTCATTTTGTAGGAAGTATGCAACGTGTTTGTCATTATAAACAACTTTCCAAGACACCTAATTAATAGGTATGGAATATATGAAAATTATATTAATGTAATATTTTTTTCCCTCCTCTTTTATTCTATTTGGTGTATCAAATTGAGATCCTACGGTAGCTAGTCTATCAACATGATTATTTTGCTCCCTTGAGACTGATTGTATGTTGAATGCATTGAAGTCTTCAAGAAAATACCATACCCTATAATTATATGACTTTATAAAAGGGTTATTTTCTTCAAAAAATTATTAAATTTATGCAAAACCAATTCACAATCTCCACACACTTACAAATTCTTGATTCCTTTACTTATTTCCCATTTAAGGTCATGAATCAAACCTTCATACTCAGCCACATTGCAAGTGCAACTAAAATGAAACCTATATGAAGGATAATAATATTTTTTAGATGGGTTGAGAAAAATAACACAAGATAATAAACCAAAAATACTTCTTGATCCATAAAGAAACATTTTCCACATCTCATCATCCTCACCTTCTTCTTTGGCAAGTAGAGGTGTTGGTATTCCTTCTTCATGTCGATAATACACTCTTAAATCAGTTTGCTCCATGAAATAATATGGATAATTATCACATGTATTATTAACATATTCATAAATAAACAAATAAAAAATTACTTAAATCTTTTAATAATTTTCATCATCCGCAATATAATCCTTTTTCTCATTGATTACACAATTCATATTTGAACTTGTTTCAACATAGGGATTAATGTGAAACCTTGAAATAGGTTGAGTTATTATTACCCTAATAAATATATTATATTAAAGGATAATAAGGAAAAATAAAATAAGATATAGACCTCTATCTTAGCTATAAAATTTATTTAAAAGTATATTGTAAAATGAGCAGGGAGGTCTACAACAATAATGCCTTGAAGGATGGGAAAACTAGGATAATCATGGAGGAAAAAATTCAAGTTTTTGATAAACCATATTTTATTTTAATTTTTACCATATAATTTAATCACTAATTTTATATGGGATTCATATTATATTCCCAATTTATTATCTACAACCTTAGGCATGACTGATGTAGAAGCACCACTATCAACTATACATTTGTGGATTAGTTTATCACTGACTATGAGAGTGAGATATAAAGGTGGAGGCTTATAATATTTGGTACATGGTTAAATAATTTTTTTATGTTAAATTTTAAGATAAACATGACCATGACCTTTAATTTAAGGGGAAAATTTTATATGGATAGTGGATAGTTATTTTTGTAGGAGCTCTTTTTAGACAGGCATATGAAAGACATCCCAAAGGGAAATGGATGTCTTGATATTATTTAATGAGTCCATAATATTTAGACCAAAAATACCTAACTTTTATTGGGTCCTTATAGGTAAGGAAGTTCTTGGAACTTGAGGAGTTGAATTACTTTGAATAGTCTATACAACATTCTAAACTAGAGGATGTGTAGGATTGTTTGGGATTGCCATGTTTATAGCCATGCATTGTTTCCTTGTAATAGGAATGGATGAAATTTTAAGAAAATTATTATCACTTACTAAATCATTTATATTGATTATATTTTTGTATATATCATAATTTCCTTGATTTATCACAAAAGTGTCCTAAACTAGGAAGTTGGTGAAGATCTCTCCTTGAAGTTGTCCACCTTCACTTCTTTGCATCATGACTTCATCTTCAACTAATATAAAACAAGTGAATCCTCCTTTATCCACTAAATCTTTCTCTACACCCTCATTTACATCTGAAAATTTTACTTGTTTCTAATTTTCACCTTGCACCAAGATACTATGCACCAATACCATTGCTCTTATATTGGAGGTTATATTAAGATTATATGCATTAATAGGCATGTTGAAATTAGGCTACCCTAAACCTCTCCCTTTCCCATATTGTTGTTGGTATGGATAAGGATTTTTATAGGGACCCTTTTGAATATTGTATTTCCTAGTTTTAGCCTCTAAATATATGAATGTTTCTCTCCAATCAACATCATCTTTTACCTTCTTAAGAGAAGTCTTAAGCTTAGAATTAGCAATAAAAACTTGAGTAATATTCAGACCAACAATGGGAATATTAGGTATAGAATGCATAGACACTTTAGGAGGTGGTTTTACATATTGAATGAGTCAATTCTTAGCTATAATTTCAAGTTAATATGCTTTGGGAAGAGTAAAACCACCCATGGATTATGTATGTAATCATAAATGCATCATTTCTATTAATTATTCCTAACTCAGAGAAGATAGATCATACCATACGCTTCTAATTAGGGGCACATTATTTAATCAAAAACATGACCAATATGAGAATATAATAGACCTAAATAGTGTATATATTACCATAATACACCATGATAGGGATGGTTCCAAAGATTCCAATCAAGCACAATCACACAATAACCCAAAAGGGGTCCTGAGTTTTGATATTTCACCTAAACTAATAACAATTAAAAAAAATCTAATCTAGTGCTCACTAAATATTATGGCACAACATGAGGGGTTAGTAAAAAAAAACATGTATAGGATAGTCTCATTTAAGTTATGTATAAGTAAGACACTAATACATGAATTATGAAGAGTAATACTATTCAAAGATAATACTTATGTTACTTTTATCTATTAAAGAGAGGATCAAAGTTAGAGAATACTTACCTGAATGATGAACCCATCGAGACTCAATATCTCATTTGGACAAAGGGGATTTTTAAGAGGTTTTTTTGGTTTGTGAGGATTACTAAGAAAGGCCAAAACATCAAAGACATATCCACAAGACTAGATTCCCCAAGTAGAAACCCTAAGGTAGGACTCCTTAAGTAAAATAGTGAAAGAGCAAATTGTAAATAAGTATGAGTGAATAATAACTCTTGATTTCATATTTAAATAATGATGAAATTATCTTGTATATATAGTTAGATTTTACCCTTAACCCTTCCAAAAATATTGATCAATAGGGTCAACCCAGTCGACCTAGCTCAATTTTGGATAATTATTCACTAGGTCAGCCAAAGGCCAAATTAGTTCCTAAGTGAAAATCACTTGAAACTATATAGGTTCAACCCAATTGACCTAGCATAGTCAACTAGAAAAAGGGACTTAAGGTGAGGAGAATAGGGATGGAAAGTTGGAAAAGATTGGAGGAGGATGTAAAAGAGGAGTAATAGCTTAGATAATGGTTTTTTAAGAGTTCATTGGATGGGTAATAAGTGGAAATAAGGCACAAAAATCCTATGAAGCATCAATGGTATTATAACCCCTTTTATCAGTGTACCCTTTAATGCAT
The DNA here is from genome assembly GCA_037957365.1 of Torreya grandis. Lineage (NCBI taxonomy): Eukaryota > Viridiplantae > Streptophyta > Pinopsida > Cupressales > Taxaceae > Torreya > Torreya grandis. Next base: position 730,958 of record JARHVA010004434.1, read on the forward strand.
ACACTCAGAGAGATTGAGTCTTAAAGGGTTCTTACAAGATGTAAAACATTGGTATTTGATAAAATTTAAAAATATTATGTTTGCACATATGCCCCATTTGAAGATCATCACATGTAACTAAGGTGTAATAGGGGATAGTGATTTGAGGAAGAAAAAATATAAGGACACACGATGCTGATGATAAAAAAAATTGTAGTATTTTAAAGCATAAAATAATTGAAATTAAATGATAAAAAAGGAAATAACTAAACATTAAATATAATGCATACCTTGACTTACCTTTATCATTGAAATAGGTTGTTTATTATGTTGTTAGTTTTGATTGTGTAGGGAATAGAGACTTATTTCAACAAACCTAAGAATACAAAACTAAGGAGAAAAAAACAAAGATATATAAGAAATCCAAGATAACTAGTTCTATTAGCATATGATGTACTTGGGAATTTGGCAAGTTGGGGTGACAATTGTTATGTTAGACGAAATGACCAAATTAAAAACAAGAGTAAATTAGGTAACTAAAAATCCAATGCTACTAAAGACCCAAAAACTCAAACAAGTAAACCTTAAGTAATAAACTCAAACTCACCAAGTCAAACCAAGGATACATGTCAAAAAAGATGCTAATAAAATATCAAAGTAAAAGCAATAACAATCTTTACTTAAAAAAAGATGTGAAAGTGAAAATGGTTAAATAAAATGGTAAAAAGACATTGATGAGTGATCAAGAATAATCCTTAGCTCACTCAATAATGGAAAAAAGTGCATATAAAGGGAGAACAACATTATTGAGTGAGAAGTAACAAGCCAACCTCACTCAAAAATGAAAAAAGGTATAGACTCGGATGCTTGTGACAAAAGGGTAGTAAAATAAATGATAAATGGTAAAAAGAGAGAAAAACAAATCTAGGAATGTAATTCTATGGTGTAAAAAAAGGTAATCCATAATTGCTCAAACATGTTGGTTTTCTCTAAGGATAGATAAAACTAGAACAAAGTAGTGTTATCATGTTTTTAAGATGTGAATAAGAAGGAAAAAAAGAAGGGAAAAAAAATTTGGAATCATAATTTACCTATAAATGGGTGAAATTAAATGGGTGGAGGGGATAATGAAGGAAAAACCAAGGTAGAGGAACTCTTTATCAAAGTCAAGACACTCAAATTAGGTTTGTCAAAACAAGACAAATTTCAACCTTAAGGAATATTAGGAACTTATCTTAGCCAAAAAAGTCCTAGATCAAAAAATGAAGTATGGATATCATCCTATGAAGTTTATATGCATGAAAATTAAAATGGACCTACCTTCCCAAAACATGTTCCCTATTCCTCAAGACCCTTCAAAAAACTATTGGTCTACTATGAATATTAGGTACTTTCATGAGAAATTAGGTAACACCATAGAGTTTTTTTGAATTAACCTATTACAATATACTATCCTACTACACCCCAAAAGACCTTAGCTCTATGTTATGTCAACTATAGAGTTTGATTTTTGATTAGATTTAGGATATTTACTTGTAATCACATCTTTTGGTGTGAATTTTAGTTTTGAGATTTGTATGTTTTAGATTAAGGTAAAAACAGGTTTTGAAGGGACCCCAAAACCCTACACAAGGGGAAAGATAAACCTTAAAGCACAACCAGGTTAACAAAAGAACCTGATTACAAAACAAAACCAATACCAAGTTTTACATGGACCTGTAACCAACAAATATGACCATAAAAAGTAGCTGTCAAACACTGAACTAAAAGTTAACCAACTGGAACAGCTAGCTGAACAACCTTCCAGTCAATAACCAGTAAACCCGACCAGTTTACTGCCCCTAAAAAAACTAGTCAGTAAAAGGGAACTTTAGATGAATCTTTTAAGTTTAGATTTTTTTTTACATGACCGAAGGTTCATATCAAGAGGAGGGACTGAAGGCTTAAACTTCTTTCTCCTAATTGTTGTCCATCCGTCCTCCACCTTGGCTGCCTCAGCAACCCATGCCTCAGAAGACAATGATCTTTGGGTTCCAGATGGCATAAAATCCTTGTGATAATTAAACACAGTCTGGCTCTTTAAGAGATCCTCCAGAATAGGGGAAGATACCACCACCTCCTCCTCTGGATCAATAGTATCACTAACCACAGCCACCGCAGGGGCTTCATTAGAATGATTCACCAATGATTCCTCTTCATCTTCTGGTTCAGATTACAAACTTTCCTCATTCTCAGTCTCAAATTTTGAAGTTGCTTCCAGAGGTTGTTTGTTAATATTATGTTTAGAGGAACCCTTAGGCCACCAAGAAGGTGAACTTCTGGGATGAGATTTCCCAGCAACACAATGAGAAGCAATATGTCCCGTTTGGTGGCATTTCCTACACCGAAAAGGGATCCCCTCATAATCCAAAATTTGTGTCCAGGTACCCCTTGGAGATTCAAGGCAAATCACCTTAGGAAGGCCCTTAGAAACATCCAGATCTACCAGAGATCGGGCACAAGTTGAGTGGTTTAGAGTCAAACTATCTTCTTCATATAAAAAATCCCCTATAGCGTTTCTAATGGTTTTAAAAACTGCCTCTTACCACAGGTGTAGTAGAAGATAAGGGAGCCGGACCCATATAGGGAGCTTGTTAAAGGATTCTGAGAGAGGATTAAAATCCTTATGCCAAGGTTTGGCCATAAGAGGAAATCTGCCCTGCCAAGAAAAATTATTGTGACACAAAATAGATTTTCTATCTTCAGGACTTTTAAATCTACTCTACCAATAAAATAGATTTGTATGTTACCTTTTATATATCATTGTCTTTTGTTAAATTATTTGAAATCTAACTTTCTTGATGGATTTTTATATTCTTCCTCTATATGGATTTAGAAAACCAAACATGGGTGCTAATGATGAATTTCATTTGAATACTTGGGACTTGGTTTCTAAGAGGGATAAATTTAGAGAGCATGGGGTCTAAGAGTTTCATAAATTTAGGTGAAATAAAAGTGATATCTTGAATTCAACCTTATTTTATCCAGTGTGGAGTGAAAGGAAAGGAAATCAGGAGGAATGATAGATGGAATAATTTGAATTGCTTCAAATCACAAAAAATGTGAAAAAGGGTAAAAAATGGTTACTATGATAGTAAATTATGATTATTTATCATAATAATGAGAAAAATGGATGAAAACATGCTAACATAGATTGTTGTGCAAATTTTATCCAATAAAAGAAGAAAAAGCTAATGCTAAGAACAAGGATCAAAGACATATTTTTAGAAAAAGAATAACATGATGGTAATTTTATTAGTAAGGACATGTCATATCCATGGTCTTACGCTATAACTCACAAAATAAAAACCCAAAAGGGTGCCCTAAAGAATTGGAAAACTAAATGAGATAAGAAAAAGATGGTATTTATGAGGAAGACTAGGTCATATCCATAGTTTTACATTACAACTCACAAAAGAGAAATCCAAGGGATGTAAAAATTATGTAAAAAGTGCATGGAAATAAAAAAGACTATGATACATCATGAGGAAGATTAGGTCTTATCCATAGTTTTACAATGTAACTCATGAGAGAGAGGGGAAACCAAAAGACCAAAAAGGAAGGACTAAAGTTTTATGAAAAGAGATAACTACTATAGATGGAGAGACCCATGTAAGTAACCCATAAAAAGTCTTAGATAGATGTAGATAGAAATAATGAAAATAAGGAAATGTTTAGGCAAATTAATTTTTAAGGAATTATACATTGGGGGGTTTTATGAAAATATGGCTTTCATTATTTTGAAGGCTATAGGTACTTAGACCAAGAATATATTTGACTAAATAGAGACCCTACCATTTTTGGGCATATTTACCTTATTTGTCATAGGTGAAATCTAATTTAAGGATGAGATCACCAACATTAAATGTGCAAATTTTTAGACATTTATTAAATTGTTTGTCAATATGAGCCATGTATTGGCAGTTATGTTGTAAGGAATAAAGATAGTCTTGACTAAGGAGACAAAGAGTATGAAAGAAAGCATTAAATAATTGTTCATCATGAATGTTATCATAAATATATATACAGAGAGAGGGAATCTTAACTTGTAATGGAATAATTGATTCAAAACCATAGACTTGAGAGAATAGTGTTACCCCAGTGGTAGTTTGTATGCTAGTCTGATAGGCCCAAATAGTAGGATAGAGATGAATGTGCCAATCTATGTAGGTTTCATGAAGTGTATTTTAACATATTTTATTAATAATTTTTCTAGTGGCCTCATCTTGGCTATTACATTATGGATGATAAGGCATGGAAATTTTTTGATTGATCTTAAATTTAGTACAAAGTTGTTTGAATTAATTATTTTTGGAATTACCACCATTATAAAAAATGATAGTATGGGGAACACCAAATCAACAAATGATTTGATTAAGAATAAATTTGGCAATAGTGTTATTAGTGACATTAACAAGGGACATGGATTCAACCCATTTGGTAAAATATTCAGTAGCAGTGATGATAAAAACATGCCCATCTTGGGAGTGAGGTAATTTACCAATGAGATCTATTCCCCACATAAAAAATGGCTAAGGAGATTTGATAGTTTGAAGCTCAACTAGAGGTGAATTAATCAGACCATCATGAAGTTGGTAAGGACTAAATTTTTAAGTCAATTTAATTGCATCCTTTTCAAGAGTATGCCAAAAGTATCCTATATGTAGTCATTTATAGGCTATAGTATGTTTGCTACAATGGTCACCACAAATGCCCCCATGTGCTTGTTTAAGAAGAAGAGGGAACTCATTTTGCACAGAAAAAAGGAGTAAGGTATCTTTAGAATTTTTATAATAAAGGATGTTATATTGAAATACATACTTGAAAGCTTTTTTATAAATACATGTCTTTTCTAGAGATTCTAAGTTAAGAGGATAAGTTTGATGTTCTAAGAATTTAATAATGTCTTTATACTATGGGTTTTATCTAATGGAAATATCCTTGATGTGGTAGATAAATGAATCTAGTGTTTGAGTATAAAATTGATATTTTATAGTTTGTATAAGAAAATTAGGATCAAAAATAACTTGGTGGGGATGAAAGAGAGAAGCTGAAGAATCCAAGGAATCAGTGATGGAATTTTGATCTTGAGGGATAGGCTAAATAGTGAAAGAGATGAAATACTTAGTAAGAATGGGTGAAATTTGTTGATAGGTCATGATATTTTAGATTTTTCATTCGTAATCACCATTGACCTACTAAAAAATAAGCTAGGAATCACCTAAAGCATATAGATATTAAATGTCAAAATATAGAGTATCTCTCATGCCTAAGATGAGGGCTTCATACTTGGCCATATTATTGGTGACATCAAATGTTAAAAAAAATCTAAAGGAATGATTTTTACAAGAAGAATTTTAAGAATATATCTTACCCAAACTTCTTCAAGGCATTTATCACCATCAAAGTGAAGGTTCCAATTATTCTCATGTAAGTCAATATTAATTTTAGGAAGCTCTTTGATAACTACGTTGGGTTTAGTAGTATCAGGGGAAATCATGGATTCATCAAGATTATTGGATTCCAAATCAATGGTAAAGTTATGAAATTAATATTTAAGTGAGATAACTTGTTTGAGACCTTAAATATAGATAATATTATCATCTAGAAGACTATCTTGAAGGTGATTGGTAACTGGCATAAGAGTTGTGGCAAGTTGATCAAATATAACTTGTCCTTTAACAACTTTTTGAGTCATAATGTGGATATCTAATTACATAAGGAGGACCATCCATTTTCTAATTCTATCTCTAGGAAGAAAGGCTTTGGAGAAGAAGTGATGAAGGGGGTCAAAATGAATGATGACATATGTATTCTAATAAATCATGTAATAGTCAAGCTTTTTAGTTGTGAAATAGATAGTGAGGCAATCACATATGACTTTGGTATAACATGTCTCATAATCAATGAGGCCTTGACTAATGTAATAAATGGAATAATCTCTTCCAATATCATCTTATTGGGCAAGCATTGCCCTAACTAATATAGGTGTGGAAGAAGTATAAAATATCAAGGGTTAATCATTGGAAAGAGGATGAAGTGTGCATAGGTAAATAAATGACTCTTTCATTTTATCAAAATATTTTTGACAAGATTCCATCCATTCTAAGGCATTACCTTTCTCAAGAAGATAATTGATAGAGTGGATGAAATAAGACATTTTATGGATAAATTGTCTAATTACCCCAAGTTTACCTAAGTAAGTATGAATGTCAAGAATGGATCAAGGAATGGTCATGTTGACAATATCACTAATCTAACCTAGGTCAACATCAATAACATATACAAAGACAAGGAATCTTAACAATTTTCTATATATGATACCAAAGACACATTTGTAAGGATTGAGTCTAACTCAATATTTAAGAAGGTGATCAAAGATGCTAACAAGATCTAAGAGATGAGTTTTATGACTTTTAGATTTATAAATGAGGTCATCCACATAGGTTTCAATAATTTTTTGGATAATATCATGAAAGATATGAGTCATTGCTTATTATTAAGTGTCTCTAACATTTTTGAGGCTGAAGCGAATTTTGACATAGCAATAGGTGTCCCATTCCATGGTGAAATTGGTTTTATGTTGGTCCTTAGGGGCAATGTGAATTTGATTATAGCTTGAGAATCCATCCATAAGAGATAACATTTTTTAACCAACCATAGTATCAATAGTGGCATTTATTGAAGGTAAAGGGAAGTTATCTTTAGGACAAGTAAGGTTAAGATTATGGAAATCAATACAAATGTGAATGACCATAGTGACCATTTTTTGAATAGGAGTGATGTTAGAAACACATTTAACACAGTCAAATGGTTTGATAAATTTAGCATCGAGTAATTTGATGATATCCTTGTGACATAAGGTAGAAACCTCAAGTGGAAATTTCCTTTACTTTTAGCACACAATTTTAGCATCATGATAAGTAATAATGTTATGTACCATAATGATAGGGTTACTAACATGCATGTCCTCATAGGACCAAGTGAAGATATCATGTTATTTATCAAATAATACTATAAAATTATCATTTTTAGTAGGTGAGAGTTCACGAGAAACTATAATTGGTCAAGGGCAAAATAGATTACCATACTTAATATGAGTGGTTTATTTGATAAGCATGGAATTACCATCTTAGAAATTATATGGTGCATTAGGTAGGGAAGAAAATGGATTAAATATGGGATAAATGATATCAACTATATTGTTAAAACAAGGGATTTTAGTTTTAACATTCCCAAGTTTGTGATGTTGTCAAGAAAATTAAGGTTCTCAAGCATGAAGTATTTCAAGAATAGGTTCATCACTAGGCAAGGTGGGAAGAGGATGACAATACTCAACATCTACTTCAAGAACTAAAAGTTGATTACCATGGCAATTATACTCAAAATATATTTGAAAAACATTATTTATATTAGCATCGATTATAATCTTAGGAGTAGGAGAGGAAGATGGATCAGAAGGGATTGGAGTTTTATTGGGTTCAATGATGGAAGAAGGAATAGAGGTAACGATTGGATCTATAGGTAGTAAAGAATATGCAGTAATTTATAAAGGTTTGGAAGGTATAATTTTATCTAGTACCCAAGGGGTATCAAGAAGAGGAGAATTGGTAGGAGGTACATAACCTTCAAGATATAAGTCATGATCTATGGAAATGGTATGGATATCCCAGTTAAAAGCATGAATTTAAGATAAGGTTTTTTTATTGAACTTGGGCCATTATGTAATTATCATCATATGTTGGATAAATTGTACATGATTGAGAGTCTAGGGGAGTTTTAGAAGGTGAAATCCTAATATTAATAAATGTATGAGGAGACATGATGAGAGGATCTTGAAATAATTTGGGCACTCTAAAACATTTTAAAGTAAAGGAAACTTTAGGTAAATAAGGTTCCTAAGTATTTCATGGAAGGGAAAGTCAGTAATCTCGTCAATAAAAGGAATAGTATGGTCTCCAGGTAATAAAGAACGAGGAAACCACTATGAAATGTAGGGAGGTAGCTTAGTAGTATTGGAAGTATGTTGAAATTCATTAGGTTCATCATCATAAAAAGCCACAATAGTGACTTGTAAATTACGATTGTTATTGATAAACTCAAGTAAAGGAGAACTATTGATATTAGGAATGGTAGGAATATGATATTGAGATTTGGTATTACGAAGTTGAATACTGTATGGGTTAGGATCAGCCTCATGCTTATATTTTTTCCCATTATGTGAGAATTTAGTGTATTGGATACTAGAAGAAGAAATGGTCCTCAATCTATGATTTCATGGGTGAACAAGGAGTATGTTATAAGATAAGGGTAAATTGAGGACCATAATATTGGTTTGAATGGTGTTAGGTCTAATGGTTAATGGAATCCAAATACAACAAAGTGGATTTTGATTTTTCCTATCAAAACCATAATAGGTAAGATGGGTTTTATTGAGATGATCCTTGTTATAACCAAGTTGTTGGATAAGGCAAAAATATGTCACATTAATACCATAGACTTGATAAACCATAAATTTATAGATAAGGGTAGTATTGATGGATATTTTAATGAAAATGGTAGATTATCAACACAAAAAATAATTTCATCATTGATCATTTCCTCTTCAATAAATTCAATAGAAGGTTTGGAAGAAGGACACATAGTTTTAATGGTATACACGTTGGTGGGTTGATATTCAATAAGAGGTGGTTCTTCATCAATAAAAGATATATACCCCATTTATTGGAGTTGTTTTATAAGGAACTTGTGATGATAGGGAGAGGTATGAATCATCTCCATAAATGTAATCTTACAAGGCATAGAGTAAAGTTCTTTAAGAAAGTTCCAATGTGATTTAAAAGAAGAAATAACATGATGTTAATGAGGTAAAGTATATTCTAAAGGAATAGATGTGGTTGGAGGTTTAGAAGGAGTAAGTGGTTCCTCATGGGATTCCAATGATATATTAGTGGTTTCAGTATCTTTGAGAAATTTTTTTTCTAAAGATGGTTTCTTAGGTTTGGTAACGGGATCTTTGTGATCTAGCTTGTAATGATAATTATTCTTGGTGATGTTAAAATATTGGGAATTATTATAATATTGGTCATAATTGACATCAATATCACAAACATCCTTGGTATTTTGTTGATTACTAGTGTTAGAAAAATATTTTTGGTTATTGGAGGTAGAAGCTTTAGAAACTTGTCATTTTTGAGAAGCAGTGGTGTAATCTTGATTATGAAGGTTTATCATGGATTAATAATTAAATAAATCACCAAGCATATAGGAGACAAATAATTTAGTGATCCCTCTACAATATTCATGGGAATGATCAATGTCAACATAGAACCAACAAAATTAATTAGGGTCGTACCATTTAGGAGGATTGTTAGGATAGGTGAAAGGTCTAGATGACATTAAGAGTTATTTCCTTTGCTGCATAGAGAGTGGTGTGTGAGAAGATGAAGGGATATCAATTTTGGAAACTCTAGGTTTGGTTTATGGGGTATTACTAGTAATGGCATTGGTAGATTTTTTAAAATATACTTTTAGAAGTTTAGGATTAGGTTTTAATTTCTTCATGATAAAGTCTTGATGTTTAGGTTGGTCAAGAGATTCATTAAGTTTTTAGGGAGAAAAGGTTTGAACCTTATATTAAATATAAAGAGTTAAATTAGTTATAAATATTTTTAATAATTTATCATTAGTCATGTTATGGTCAACTTTATGGGCCAATTATTTCCATCTTTTTATAAAGTCATGAGGTGATTCAGTGATAAATTGCTTAGAATTGATGAAGTGGCTAAATTTTTTTTTGGGAAGGTCATTGTGTTGAAAATATTTAACTAAAGGATTGACCAAGTATTCAAGTTTCAAAATACAATGTTGGGGTAATTGGTTGTACCATTCTAATACATCACTATTGAAATTTTTGACTAAGAGTTTAGAAGTGGTGAAGGTATTAGTTTGGATTGACTCTTTGTTAAGGTTGTCAAAGGCTTTGAGAAATGAGGCTAGGTATTTAGTCCCATCATACTTGATAGTTTGAGATATGTTATGGATATCAATGGAAATAATTAATAGAGATAAAGGCTCATTTTGAATAGTTTGAAGCATCTTATTATTCATCATGGGTTGAGGAATAACATCGCCTGAGGCATATATAAGAGGTGAAGGAATGTAATTAGGATTAGCTTGAGTATGGATAAGACGTTGATTATCCATATTAATCAAATTATGTTAAACTTTCATCATTTTATTGGTGTTGGAGATTTTGCATTATGTTTATTTGCTAGATAACTTGGGAAAGAAGTTGAATTGTATTAGTAGGTTGGTTGGTGTTCATAGGAGTACTCCTAAGATTAGTATTAGGGGGAGGGTTATTATCAGATGTATTATTAGTGGGATTATTATTTAAAATTTCACCAATTTATCCCACATTAGTTTGAAGTTTTTAAATATGATAAGCATCTTGGTAAGTGTAGAAAGCATCAAACCCATCAAATTCATCATGAGGTGTGATTTACACCATGTTATAAGTGATGGATGAAGGAGGGGAAGAGGTGACCCAAGAGTGATGGTGCTCTTGGGAGGAAAAGAGAGGAAGAAATGAACATCCCATATAGTATCTAAATGTATTCAAGATATACAAGAAAATTATTATAAGAGACTTCATTATGACTTGATAGAAATGAATAGAATGTTAAAAATGTGAAACAAAGAATTAGGTTGGTAGATAATGAAGGAAAAAATAGTACTTAGTTAAATGGGTCAATCTAGTATAGAAAATAGGGCCTAAAAACTATATAGAGTTGATTGGGTCAATGTAGCATAATACAAAGGGGATAAAAAGTATATAGGGTGGATTGGGTCAACCTAGCACAATAGGCATGGAAAAATAGATAGTCTATAAGAGATAGTGTTGACAAAAATGATTGTGTATTGAGACAAGAAAATTTTTTAAAGAACTTTTGAAAGAAAGAAATGAAAGGAAACACAAAATAAATTGGATCAATGAGGTTTATCTAATTGAGGCACAGAATATAAAAACTTACACCAACACTAGATACTGTAAGTTTTTGTAATACAAAATATAATTGAGTAAAGAGCAATTAGTCAACTTGGAAAGTAAAAGCTAACTAAGTGGTCAACTTGAATGTTGTTTGATTATTAGAGTATAATTTTAGTTGTGATAAGAAGTTGGATATAAGAAAATAACTAAAAAGTAATCTAAGGATGGTTCTAAGTCATTTGGGCTAGAAGGGATATGTATTGGAAATGGCATTGGATTGGTATTAGGTCCTACCTTCTCACTTCACACACCACAATGATAAGGGTGTCAGGTTCTTAGCCATAACATGCCATTAACCATGTGTTTATACTTGGACAAAAAACTAAGTCAGCTTCCCCCTTGGTGATGAAATCTAAGTAGGCCTTAGGTAGATAATTGTTAAAATGTTTTTTAAGGTTTTATGATTTGGTAGTGTGTGCATAAAATAGAAAATAGTGAAACTAAATGGTATATTAAAAACTACCTAAGTAGAATATGTGATATATTCTAAGCATGAAAGCAATAATAAATTAAAGTGTGAGCTAATTACTAGTATATAAGTGTTAAATCCAACTTTGAAACATAGTATAATGTCAATTTAGTTGATAGTGTATGCAAAGAATATAGAACAGGGTCAATTATGTCACCTATGTACTACGAAAGCAAAAAGTCTAAAATTGAACTATGTCAATAGAGTCAACTAGATTTCTATAATGCACACAAAATATAGAAAGACGTTGATAGCGTAAACCTAATTCACTATATAGGGGAAGTTTTAAAGACTACAAATTATGAAAAATAAAACTATAACAAATTCTATAAATGATAGATAAAGATAGAAAGGAACCTTTGTGGGTTAGAGGATGCAAGGAAGAATAATATTGTTGTTAAACAACCTTGAGTTGTACTTTTAAATTTTCTTAACTATGTTGACTAGGTCAACCTAGCATTATAAATACTTATTGATGACAACTTAAAAATGTACAAGGTCAACTAGGTCGACCTAGTATGCTAAATTTGATGCCTAAAAATATACAAGGTCAATTGGGTCAACCTAGTATGACAAATATGATGCTTGAAAATGTACAGGGTTGATTAGGTGGACCTTGTAGTCTAAACTAGAATTCTTGAAAACTTGCACAAATAGAACATAGTCATTTTGATGTGACTGTGTTACACATGCACACATAAGTTAGTACTATGTCGATATAGTTGACCCAACATCAAAAATATATGAAAAATAAAATGATGAAATAAGTGAATAAAAACCTACAAGGGTTAGATTCAAATAGGGTTAACTATAATGTATGCAATTGTAAATTCATCATGTTTATAAATCAATCATAACTTGGATAAGATAAGTCATACCATACACTTCCAATTGTGGACACATTTTCTATAACTAATATGGGGATATAGTAAACCTAATTAAGGTAAATATTAACATAATACACCATGCTCAAGAGGGTTACAAATCCACTATTCAAGAAAAATCATGTAATAACCCTAACGGGGTCCTATGTTTTGATATTTCACCTAAACCAATAACAAGTAAAATAAATATAAACTAGTGATCACCAAATCTTGTGGCACACCATGAAAGATTAGTAAATAATAAAAATATGTATAGGAGAATATCAATTAATCTATGTATGAATAAGATCCTAATACATGGAATATGAAGAGTAATATTATTCAAAGACAATACTTATGCTACTTCTATCTACTAAAGAGAGGAACAAAGATAGAAAATACTTACCTAAATGATGAACCCATCAAGAATCAATATCTCTCTTGGTCAAAGGGGATCATTAAGAGGTTTTTGTGGTTATTAAGGATCACTAAGAAATTATAAATCATCCAATAATTATCCATAAGACTAGATTTTCCAAGTAGAAACCCTACGCTAAGACTCCTCAAGTATAATGGTGGAAGAGCATATTGTAAAGAAGCATGAGTGAATAATAAATCTTGATTACATATTTAAATAATTATGAGATGATATTGTATATATAGGTGGATTTTAACCTTAACCCTTATAAAAATCCTATTTGATAGGGTTGACCCAGTCAACCCAGCATAATTTTAGACAATTATTCACTAGGTCATGAGCTAGGTCAGCTAAAGGCCAAACTAGTTCCTTAGTGAAAATCACCTAAAACTCTACAAGGTTAACCTAGTCAACTTATCACATCCAACTAAAAAAATGGATGTAAGGTGAGGAAAAGAGGGATGGGAAGTGGGAAAATATTAGAGGAGGGTGAAAAATATGAGTAATAGCTTAGGGAATGGTTTTTAAGAGCTAGTTAGATTGGTAATAAGTGGAAATAAGGGATAATAATCTTATGAAGAACTAATGGTTTGCCCACCCATTTCTTGGTGTAACCTTTAAGGCATGAACTTAGATATTTTGAGTCTTTATGGATTATTTCAAGATGCAAATCATCAACATTTGATAAAATTTGAAAATATTATGTGTATATAGATTGAATCATAATAGAAATATCAGTACCAATGGATCTCAAGTATGTAAGGAAGATAAAACTAATAGGTGGTCTCATGGGAAGAGGTAAATATAAATTATTTTGAAAACTCTCATTTAATTCATGCAATTTTTCCTTGGGATCTCTTTTGATCACATTTAGATGATGTATGAGAGAAGTATGGTCACTTTCATCTTCAAAACTTGAAGTTATCAACACTCCAAAGTCATCCCATGATGTGATGCATCCACCTAGCAAATTAATCTACCAATAAAGTGATTTCCATTTAAGGGACATGAAAAGGAATCTAATTGAAATATTATCCTGAGTAACATTATGAAAACTACAAAAATTGGAAATATCCCTAATGTGTTCACTAGGCGTGACATGACTTTCACCATTGAATGTAGGCACACTCTCTATAGTATTAGGAAGAATTCCATCATATACATAAAGGTGAATTGGATTTAATTTATTAAAGGTATTAAAGGCACATTTATTAGCCATGTTTTCTTTAAGATATTCAATATATTCAACCTATTCATTTTCTTGGCTACAAAATATTCTTTCTCTTCAAAAGGTAGATCAAGATGAGGGTATTAAACTTCAAGAGGAAGTTCAAACTAAATAAGTGGATTGATAGGATTGAGAAATATACTAGATGATGAATTAATAAGGACCATGAATTATGAGAGAAAATTTATGACAACATAATGGCCTTGAACCAGGTTATAACATCAATGGAGTCACCAAATGTTGAGTAACACACTAATTTGTAGATGATGTTTTCAAGACTAACATTCACCTTGACAAGTTGTCTTGAGGGGAATGGGTCTCACTAGGCATTCAAAACCTATTTTCACCAAATATTTCACCCTATAGGAGGTTGTCAAATCCTAATCTAAGATTTGGGCAACATTGTAATACTTCTAGGTATGTGGGTTTACCTATAAGAGAACTAGACCTCTAGGTTTAAGGGCTAGCTCCTTGAATTTATCTTGAAGTGATTATCACTTATACTAATTATTTATTATGGGAAAATGGATATAAGTATACATAAAATAAATATAATCTATGGTGGTGATACACCATGAATATATCCACTATGTTATCATACTTTTATAACTAAGAACAAGAGATACAAAGTAGTCTAAAAGTCTTAAGGTGTCCTATCATAAGTGTTTCAATCTAGAGGTGATATGTATGAGAATACTCAAGGTAAGTAGACCATAGATCATATTTATTAATCCAAGGAAAATTTCACACTTGAATGGAGCCTAACACACTAGATACACTCTATATGACCTATTAGAATGAAAACATATTGCATAAGACATGAAAGGATAAGGAAAAGTAAAGATAGAATCAAAAGAATCAACCATTCATCACTTTCCACACTCAAACAATATATTTTTTAGATCAAAACCATATCTATTTTATTATTCAAAGGCAAAATATGACATCAAACTAGTAGGGCTTCACCATACAAGGTGTGGTTATAGTCTACAGAAGTAAAAATGGATACTACTTATAGAATTTGAGAGATAGGGGAAGATAATGAAGTCCAAGAGTCACTATAACATGTGTCATGTTGAGAAAAGGAGTTAAAATTGTAGGAGAGAGGAATATCAAGTAGAACATGTAAGTTTTACTTGGACAAATGTCCCACAAAGCATGAAAATTCTAAAATGTGTCATAAAACTCCTCAATTACTTGATAAGAAAATTGCCTTCATCATTTAGCCTTTTTGGAACATCCCAAATATAACTAGGTATATATGTGATGATTTGAATATGAGGGAATGGTTTTATATATTCTCTAACATGCATTATTTTCATCCCTAATCATCAGGGTTCTTCTAGACATGAGTTATCTTTACCTTTTCTCCAAATAACTCTTCTTCCACTCACCCTACACACTTGGCACCAAATTTTCCTTTAGTTTTCAAATCTTATCCATATAGAGTATTTTATGACACTTTTTATTACCCTTCATAGTCTTATATTCCTTAAATATACCTTAAAAGGTCTCCCACTTAGAGCTTTCACCTTCTCACTTGATTATTCACTATGTTAGTTTTTACTGGCTGAGATAAAGGTACTTGAAGAGATACTTGTGAGATTTTTTGATGTATGAAATGGACATGATGGGTTAACTTATGTCCCAAAATATCTCCCAAAGTGACTTGCATCCTTTTATTCTCCCTTCAACTTGTAAAACACAAAAAAATGTTAAATAAATCCATTTTATTCATTGTCCATACATGTAGGGTACAACTCAAGTTGATGGGAAAGAGTCCTAGAGAGTCCTCTACAAGATCCAATCAATTCCCAGTCCATTCCATGCCATCTAAATGCCTCTCCTACTTCATCTTCTGAATTGGGTCTTTATCAAGGCTTTTGAAGGGTTTATGGTACTTTTCACCCTTATCATTTGTTCATAAAGGTTTGACATTAAAATTCCAAAAAAAAATCAAAGGAACATTTCTTAAGACCATATTAAACATCCCCCAACTCCTCATATTCCCAAGCTAAACCTCCTTGTAAGTGTGAGAATTTCAAATTAGCTTCTCAAGGTTTTCATTCCATTATGTGCAAGCTTGAATTGGTCTTAGCTAAGAAATGGATTCCTTGTGATTTCCTTTACATGTTAATAGTTGTAACACACCTTATATATTCATATCAACATTTTCTAATGCTTTGGAATGCCTATCTAGTTCTATAAATGAAATTGGCCCCTTCCTTCGCTTTAGACCTAGTTGAGACCTAATAGGTTTATCTGCTCCCATGTGGGCCTATTAATTATTTTTCATATTGGAATAGGTCTATCATATCTCATGAGATCTTCTTGTAATATCTCCTTAGCTTCTATCTCACCTTGTCATCTCCTTTCCACAAAACCTACAGGTTTGTATCCTTGGGGAATACCCTATGTCTAAGACAAAATAGAAGGCATCTCTCCTATAGCCTCAAAAGAAGTTAACATATGAGGGTTTCTTCAAGTTATGAGGATGTTATATTATAAATTTTCATGGATATATCATGTCTCTAGCACATCTAAATATTTAAAAACCCAAGATAGGCTTTGGATAATGTTGATTGTGCATAGGGTCTTGAATATAGACTATAAGTTGCATTTTTAAAGCTTTTATCTCCATTGTTTCCATATGGTAGGAGCCTCATAACATGATCATGACACTTTGGATTCCTTTTTAAACAAATTAATTAATCCAACTTCCCTATTGAATAACTTTTCTCTTGACTAGTCTAATATATAGGTTTATTATCCCCAAGGTTTACTTTATGAGCGTCTACAGTCAGGCTGTAGGTGGATACTCTAAGGGAAAGGAAGCTATAGGTGTTGGTAGCGATTCATACTTGACATTTCAACCCTTATTCATAACCTTTGAACCTCAAATTTCTAGGACCACTCAATTATGAATATATTACTCCATATTGTAACTTTGGGTTGTGAAAACACTTGAAAGCTCAAAACATGAAGAAATCACTAAATGAACACAGTGAGCAAAAGTTCAACTTTGAATCCTCCATACATTGTATTCTTTTAGTCAATTTACCTTTATATTTTTCATGATTCTACCTTTATATGAATAATATAATATGGATACCTTCAAATTTACTTAGACTCAATGATAAAGTGTTACATGGCATCACCCAAAGTGTGTAGGCCTCTATTTTGGTGTTTTAGGGAAACTTGTCCTTGAATTCAAACTCCTTCACTTAGGGTGACTTTCAAGAACCTAATTGATAATATATATATTCAAACATGTTTTCATGGTCTCATTAAACTTATCAAACCTTAGGAAGGTTTTAAATCATATCAAAAATCTTTATGTAAATCCTTCATTCCTCTGTGTAAGCCACTTGTAGGTGGTCATTTACAAGTGTGCAGGCAATAGGTATTAATATGGGTAGTCTACATATGGTATGGATTCACAAGAAATTTTATGATTTTTCAAAGTTATCAAAGTATATTTTAATTTTTAATTCTTAATGTATGTCTCCATACCCTATTTTGATGTGACATTCTCTTGAGAGTGTGTATTCATGGTGTATGACTATCAATATATGATAATTGAATATTAAAATCCATATTTTATCATTTTAAATTCTCATGTTTGATTTATAATGCACCAATAATGTTTTCAACCCCATTTTAACTCTTCGTAACATCTCTATGAACCTCTTTAGGACCTCACATGGCTCACTTAGCTGATTGTGTATAGAAATGCAAGAAATTGACTATGTGACCCATGTTATTGATTGTCACTACATTAAAAATATAGGTGTGAGATTAAACATGGAAATAAATATATTATCATGAAATTAAAACATGAATCATATCATATCACACTCATTTGACACCACTACAGAGAAATAACCCTTCTAAAAATGTTGAAAACTAACTGCAAGTCCACTAGCAAACATCACATGCAACCTAAGATATTTGAACTCATAAAAAGACTTCCAAATATGAAAAAAATATTTAAAACATGTGATAAAGAATTTAAAATCCTATGTAAGCCATTTCATTATCTATATTGTATTTAAATGCTCAAATAGAGGCAAAACCTATAGGGTTGGGGATTAGCATACAAAACTAGACAATTGACTTGTTAAAGATGGTTCATAAAGTATAAGCCACCATTCCTCCAAATACAAAAATGAAAATTAATTTGAATAATTTTAATATCTACAACCAAGATAATTTTACCTAAAAGTCCTCTTTTTGGCCATACTATCCAAAAACTTGTTGACCAATTTCATGTGTATAGTGGAGCGATGGAGAGATAAAATAGTTTTGTTCCAATTTAAGTACTTCAGAAGTAGATAATACGTGTACATGGTTTTAGGGAAGATAAATATCCATTAATTAAGCCTATCCCACATGGAAATCTCTATCATAGTTTGTATAACTTTTTAAACTCCTTCTTTTTCATTTATTTTATTGATTTTTAGTTAACACCTTCAAGTTTATATTAGTACTAGAATTATTGACAAGGAATATGATATGAAATGACATGGGGGATATTGAGAATTATTTTAGAACACTTGTCTTTAAATCAAAATGATACCACTTTCATTGATGACCCATATATGACCCCTAAGTGACTCAAAATGACATAAGGACTAAATTAGACTATGAACAAGGCTAATATGACATTAAATTACATCAAATGAACCATTTCACACCCTATTAAATTATAATATAACCCTATATCATGTTTTGGAATATAGGGGGTTGATTGATTTTGACTTGTGGTTAATATGGTCAACATTCTTGGTAATTTCCCAAGGGTGGTATGCTTGTTATACTAAGACTAGTAGCCTAATATTCTCCATTGGGATATGGAGTCACACATACATAGGTTTTATGCATAGTTTTCCTTTGACACCACACCTATAATGGTGAATCCCTACTAGTTTGATGTCATATTTTGCCTTTGAATAATACAAGCAATCTAGTTTTGAGTTTAAAAACATCTTGTTTGAGTGTTTAAAGTGATATGAATGGTTGAGTCTTGTGATTCTATCCTTGATTTCCATTATCCTTTCGTGTTTATTGAAAGAAGTTTTCATTATAGTAGGCCATGTAGAGTGTATCTAGTGTGTTAGGCTCCCTTTAAGTGTGTATGTGTCCTTAGATTTAGTAATCTGGTATCTGGTCTACTTACCTTGAGTGGTCTTATGCATACCACCTCTATATTGTAAAACTTATGTTAGGACACCTTAGGAATTTGAGACTAGTTTTTATCTCTCGTTTTTAGTGAGAGAAGTATGATAACATAGTGGATACATTAATGGTTTATCACCCACTTAGATTAGTTATATTTTGTGCATAATTTTATCCCTTTTCCCATAAGTAATTAGTAATATAAGTGATAAGCACTTAAAGACAAATTCAAGGAGCTAGCCCTTAAACCTATATGTCTACTTCTATTATAGGTAAACCAACATTCTTGGAAGTATCCCATTGTTTCCCAAATCTTAGAGTAGGCTTGAACAACCTCTTTTAGGGTGCAAGATTTGGTGACAACAATAAACATCAAGGAGAAATTTAGGGAGCTAGCCCTTAAACCTAGAGGTTTGCCATAGCTATAAGCAACCCATAGGCCTAGAGGTACTCTAATGTTTCACTAAAGCCAGAATAGGATTAAATAACCATCTCTAGGGTGAAAGATTATTTGAAAATAATTATATCATGTTTGGTAGGACCATTATCTCAAGTACATCTTTTCAAGGTGAATGTTCATCTTGACAACATCATAGGTATATATGCTATTATACTCAACATTTGGTGACTCCATTAAAGATAATATCTAGTTGTACACCAAGGTTTATCATTCTTTTGTTCATACTTAATGGTCCTTACTAGGTTAATAACTAGTAGTGGTATTAACCCCATAAACCCACTCCTTCAACCTGAACTTCTTCTTGAAGTTCAACATCCTTAGCCTATCCTGACCTTTGAATAACAAGAAGACTTTATAAGCCAAGAAGATCAAGAAAGTGAAGAGGAACTTGAGGATAACATGGCTAGGCAACATGCCTTCCTAGCCTTTAACACTAAAAATATTGTCTACCTCAATGTATATGATGGCATACCTTCTAATCCTACCAAGAGTCTTCCCACTTTCAATGGGGAAGGTCATGTCACCACTAGTGACCATATTAGGGACATCTCTAAGTTTTATATCTTCCACAATGCCACTAATTTAACATTAAAATTAGGTTACTTGATATGTCTCTTAAGTGGAAGGCCCTAGAATGGTATATAACATTTTTGAGAGGATGTATTACCACTTCAGATGATTTTTGAGAAATTTTGACATCAAGGTTTGAAGATAAAAGTGATCACACATTCCTCATTCATCAGCTAAATGTAATTCAAATACATCATAAAGAGACTATGCATGACTTCAATGAGATGTTTCAAATAACTTGGTATAGGCTGCCTCCTCCCATGAGACCACCTATAATATTTGTTTTACCTACATATCTAAGGGTTATTGGAACTAACATAGCCATCATGTTTCAATCCATGAGTGGTTACAACTTACCTAAAGCTTATGCCCTAGAAATTAGAGATAAGAATGACCAAATACAAATTGGTAAACTTCCTATAGAAGTTTCCATGCCTCTACTTCTAAACATGTTTGTTGTTACTTTAAGTGTTTCTCAAATTCCAAATGCAAACACCAATTCTAGAGTTACCCCAAAGAAGGTAGAAGACACCATATATTATGAGGTAGGGTTTAAGGCCTTAGAGGTTCAAGTTAGGAAAATAAATATATACTATGAAGTTAACCAAAACCCCTATCCTTATCCTAAATAATAAAATAGGTTCCCACCTCAACAATATGTTCATGGTAGAGGGAAATGTCATCCTAACTTCAATAGGCCACCTAATTCATATAATCTAACTATTATTTCCAACATAAGAGCTGTGATTCTAGTCCATGGTAGCTTGGTCAAAGGAGAAGAATGGAAGCAAGGAAAATACATGGATGTAAATGAAGGAAGGATAAAAGATTTGGTAGATCAAGGAGGAGTTACTCCTCAATTGTTAATAAAAGATGAGAACTTCATGCAATCAAATAAAGAATGGTAGCCTCAAAGAGTGAACCTTACAAACTTTATAATGGAAGACACATTTTTTCTCAATTAGAATACTTCAATTTTAACTAATACTAGATATAATAAGAAGGCTTTGAGAGATTTTCATGGTGTTGACACAAGCCCAAGTAATCCTCCTACAAGGCATCAATGTGTGAGTGAAAGTGTGACAATCCCTATAACTTATATAACTCTTTCACATCATAATGTTGGGAGTGTTGACATTTTATCCTCAAAAGGACAAATGTCAACCCCTACAATAAAAAACTTGCATGAGAACCCTTGTGAGTTTACCTATAGTGGCTCAAATGGCCATGGTCTCATGAATGCCTATTGAAAGTGTTTAAGTCTTATTGAGAGGTCTCATATTATCATAGAGCCTATTTTTAATCATCACATATCATAGATACCTTATGCCTATTTGGTGATGTATTAGGTGTCATAATGATGATGGAATATGTAGGAAGTTGTCACTATCCTTCTAAAGTCCATGAGTATAGTATAAATAGTGTTTGTAAAGATTGAGGTTTCTAAGCCTTTTAGTTTTAGACCTGTTTAAGTGTTTCCATGAAGGGAGAACTTTTCCAGTGGGATGTAAGAGTTAATATATCTTGTATATATCTACAAAAATAAAATACAAAAAATAGGAGCCAAACACAAAGAGATAAATATTTAACACAATAATAATATTCTTCTATATGAAATCCATATGGGATATTACAATAATATATAGGATATATGTATCCTATAAATTAGGAGTTTTACATAATCCTTGAATATCTCCTAAACTAATGTTAGTGAGTTATACCAACAACTCATATAACCACACTAAAAAAATACAAATAATAATATAACCATAAGTATTACTTTACGGTAACTAAATCACCCATTTTATATTTACCTCTTGGTAAATATCTAAACTCACACAATAATAATGTTATTAGATAGTAATTCATAACATTCACCCCTTTAACATTATTATCCCTAGCCCCCTTAATCTAAACATGGGGAGAATATCAACTTATACTACATCTAAATTATGACTGTGTGATTTTTCCAAAGATGAAAAACCTAAAAAATGGTTTTTCCATGGCTAACCAAAAGGCAATGATGGTTTTTCCCATGGCTTACCAACAAAAAATGATGGTTTATCCCATAGCTAACCACCAACCAAGTGGTTTTTCTAGTTTACCACAAACCATGTCATGTATGCAAGTACAAATTTAATTCCCATAATTTTATAACTTAGAGGGATTACAAAAGGAAATGTCAAAAGGGATTATTCAAACATGAATTGCACTTCTATTATTATTTAAGCACACATTATGAAATATAAACTATCACACTACACTAAAATTCACACAACTATAAATAATACCACTAAATTAGAAGTGGCCTCTTTGCTAGTGGCTTACAAGAGGCTTGAATGACCTCCATCCTCCAATTGAAGAATTTATTCATTCAGGTGTTAGATGTATTATTTTGCTATCAAACATTGATGGTTTGTTAGTTGAGCATTCTCAGGTTTGATATTGACCTCATATCTTTCTTCAAGAATGTTTTGGATTTTATTATTTTAGAATTGCATAATTTGGGTGTTACATTCAAGCGATAATTCATCCTTATGATTTTGAATATTTTTTGACATTGTTACAATATTTCAAGACTCTTTACAGAAAATCACTCAAAATAACATTAACATAATTCACCTAAATGACTTTATAAAATATAACTTTGACTCAAGGCTCAAAATAACTAATTTTATTTATCTTTATAATGATAAAAAAAATTGAAAAATTTGATTTTTAGATAAATAATAAAATTTTAACATAAAATAACTTTGGAAAAAACTATATCATTAACAACATAAAATGTATCAATAAATACTAAAACCATATAAAGTTGTTTTACCATACATAAAATCTAATAATACTAAAGTAATATTTACTTACTTTATGACCACCTAAAATTAAATGAACTTAATAAACTCACAAAACCATAATAACCTTGTGAGGATGCATGGATCACACATGAAACATGGCCTTCCAATGAGCTTTAACATTGAATAATTCTATGAACAACAATAGATCGAATGACAAGGATTTCCAAACTATCATCACCAATATTGGATTCTATGTGCAATTAAAAATAGAATGCCCTTAGCTTTACCTAACACTTTCACAATGGTATATCATTCATGTAGGTTGGTTTAATTTATGCAATACATAAATCTTGAATTTAAATGCTAAGAAATGATGATGGCATAATAGATAATCATGGTGTTGCATGTAGAGTGGTGTAGGTGGGATGGATAAAATTATTTGAGTGATAAATAATGTTTTAGTACATAGGTCTAATGTCACATAAATATACTGATCTATAATTATTTGATCTACAAACTTCAAATGATGCTAATAAACAAGCTCACCATATCACTAGTGAACAAGAATTGCCTTATTTGATAGAGAATATCAACTATGATCAGATCTTGTATGGGTGCCAAGGATGTGCTATCAATAAGTTGATCCTAAAGAAAACTCAGAGTAAAATGCCAAACAATAGAATTACACGGATCAAATTCATGCCATTTTGAAACTAAATTCACTGAGAAGTGGATGTGGATGGTTTGGGACAAATCTAGAAACAAATTGGTGAGAAACACAAGACACTCTCTAAATAACCTTTGTTTTTAAATCAACAAAAATGCATACATAGGGGAAAAGATGCAAGTATTGAGCTACCCCTATTACCATCCTACCCATCCATAATAAGCACAAAACTAGTATATTTTTGATATCATATAATAGATCTATTTTATATCTTTAGAAATAAAATATGTAAAATAGGAGCTAAACACATAGAGAGAAATATTCAACACAATAATAATGTTCTTCTATATGAAATCCATACAGGATATTACAACAATATATAAGATATGTAAATCCTATAAATTTGGAGTTTTACATAATCCTTGAATATCTCCTAATCTAATGTTAATGAGTTGTACCAAAAACTCACGTAACGACACTAATAAAATACCAATAATAATATAACTCTAAGTATTAATTTACTATAACTAACTCACCCATTTTATATTTACCTCTTGGTAAATATCTAAACTCACACACTAATAATGTTACTACATAATAATCCATAACAAGAGAGGTTAGACCTTATTTAAAGTCATGACATGAGGTACATAGTATCTTCAAGGTAATTATTCATGATTTACTCATCTATGCCAAATTCACACCTCAATCCACCTTTGAAATCCATCATATACCCTGTAA
Organism: Torreya grandis; assembly: GCA_037957365.1. NCBI lineage: Eukaryota > Viridiplantae > Streptophyta > Pinopsida > Cupressales > Taxaceae > Torreya > Torreya grandis. Next base: position 755,418 of record JARHVA010004434.1, read on the forward strand.
ATGCCTTAATATGAGTCTATTTGCATCAAAAATATTTGAAAGGATAATTTTTCATGTTTTCAATCATCCATGAAGGTCCTAAAGTAATTTCTAGGCTATGACCAAGAATTTCATTTCATAAAATGTCTCTTTTAAATCTCATTTACACCTCCTCACTCACCAAGTGGACCCAACACATGGGAAGGTTGTGAGTTTCCAACTTCCCCACCATACTACTCATTTTGAAAAGTCATTTTAATTATGTTTTCCCTCCCTCTACCCTAAAATATGAATGCAAGGTCAAAACATGGAGAAAACTAGGGAAAGTGGTGTTTTTTGGTGCTTATTACATATTAAATAGAATTGTGTGGTTAGTTCATATCGATTAGGGGTGTTAGCAAAGGTTACTGATATAACATAACATGCTAAGGATGATGATATTTAAGTTTTACCCAAGTGTGTAAGATAGTGCAAATAATTCATATTTAGTAGAATCATGATATGTAAGAATTATCATGTGATAAGAAGGATTTATAATTAACTAGCACTTCATGAAAGTGCACAGAGAATTTAGAGTAAATTAGATGGAATTAAGATCAACATTGACAAGAAATTCCACATAGATAAAAAAACATAATAAATATAATAGGTAACCATAACCACATAATCTATATTGATCTCAATAAAATTTCATCATCTTCTTCGTACAACCATAAATATATATAGTCATTTGTAGTCCCTGACTATTCACATTCTTCTCTTACTATGGCACCAAAAGAGGTGATTGTTCACCTTTGATCCATTTACAAGTCATAGAGGATATCACAAGATACATATAACTGATAACTACTTACATAATTCATGAATATCCAAAGAATATCTTGCACAAATTTACTTATCTATTTTCTTCTTCCAAAACTTTCCTTGACTTAAATTTTTGTCTCATCTTGAGACAATGTCATAGGATCATCTGATGGTGCACTCAGGGTAGAAACTAAACAAGTGGGTAGACTATCAAGAGTCACAATAATTGCTCAAGGTGTCATTTTTGGTTTTCACCTCTTATGCACTACTTAGATGCCCTTTCAATTTTTCAACTAAGTATCATACCAACGTACCACCCTTTAGGGTTTTTAATAGGCTGGCATAACTACGTGGCTACCCTTTATATATTTTCAACCATCTTGGCCCCACTCATCTTACTAACCATACCAAAATAAAAACTGTTTACAATTTTTTTCAAAAAGTTTATATTACATAGTACGTAACTAGAAAGAGGTGGCTTTGTTATAGAAGAGGACTAGCTAACATGATCCTTGGCCTTGAACTATGTATCCTTGCATTATATGATGACTTTCTAGAGATTAGATGGTATCTTATAAACTAGAACATTGAGAATTTGAGCCACCTCACTATAAAATTGAACTAGGTTAGTTGTATGTATACCAATCAAGGATCAATTCTTGGACCATACAAATTAGGATGTGAATTAGTACATGATAAATAATGAGTTCTTTCAAGTTTGAATCATTAATTATACTCATAGCTACTTTTGTGTTACTAACCATCATCTATATTTTACTACTCAACTGGTCCAACCTTTTTATGTGGTAATATTACTAGAGGCCTAAAAATGAACTATGATATAGGTCATGCTACCAATCAATGTGTCAATCATATACCTTATCCTTGGTGGTAAAGGATTAATATATATTAATGTCATTTTCATCCATCAATGTAGTTATATTGTGTATAATTTCCTTCGAAGTTGTGACTATGGTAAAATCTATAATGGAGCTAGTGAGATAATTGTCAAGCTACTACATTTAGTTTATCAAAATATGTGTGACTTGATGGGTTTGGAGTGTTGCATTGTCAATAATGATTTGATACTCATCCAATAGAGTAATCAAATAAGTGGCCTTAGTCTTCATAATTTGTCCCAATGTCTTGATTACATAAAGTTATTGGTTTATACACTAATCCTTTGTGATCTCTAAGACCAAAGTATTGAGCCTAATATAGTCTTACATCACTTGGCCTCTATTATCAGTTTCATTTTCTATGCAACATATTTAGCTATCTTTTCTCTATCCTCCTCCTAATTCTTCTTCTATGGTTATTTCTCCCTCCTCTTATTCTCATCCTCTTTCTCTTTCTTTCTCTTCTTTTCCTATCATGTCTTCTCCTTTTCTTCCTCATCCTTCTACTTATTCTCTTATTCTTCCTTCTTCCTCTATTCTTCTTCTTCTTCTTTATTATTCTTATTTTATTCTTCTTCTTATTATTATTATTAATTTATTCCTCTTTCTCTCCCTTCTTTTTCTCATTTACTCCTAGGGCCAGAATCTTGGCTTGTTATTATGTAGCTTGAACTTGTGCCTATACTTGTGCTTGAGCTTGTGCATGTGCTTACTATTGACACAAGGCTTTATAAACATCTTCCTTCTTCTTTCTAGTAGATTTCTCTACCTACTACTATTCTTAGACTAATTCATCTTGTTTTTCTTTCTTCTTCTTCTTCTTCTTCTCCTTCTTCTTCATTTTCCTTCTCTCTCCTCTTACACTTATTTTTATATGTCAGCTACTTCTTGGGCCTAGTTAGACATATCTACAACCCTCTAAATGTTTTCCTCTATATCATTTACCTTTTATGTGACCTTATCTTCTTTATCTTTCTACATTTGATGATATTATTGTGCTTCTTCTTTCTTTCTCTTCTTTTCCTCCTTCGTGAGTCTATATTTAGTTGTACAAGTAGTATCTTGCCTGATGGCCTATTTGTCATTGAGTTTTGGCTATTTTGGTCTAATATCCTCAATATATTGAGCCTAAGATGGTGGTGGATAATTATCTATTTTTACCTCTAAACTTTAAACCTATAAATTCTTCCTCTTAATCATGACCAATATACATCTAGGTGGTGGTGCAACAAATGCAAGGGAAGGTTGTGCTTCCTATACAATGGCTGGTCATCCAAAAATGTACTCTTCCAAGGTAAGGAGAACCATGAATCCCTCTATGTTTTATGCCTATTTACTATTTTCTTAGGTGGACTATTTAGTATGGGTAAAAAAATTATTTTAGCTATGAATGTTGGAGTAGTTGAAGGATAAAAGAAGCCTATTTTGTGCTAGAGCTACTCTGATTCTTCTTCGATTATGTCCATGATAATGGAAGGTGGGAAGGATGGGAGGTCCACATAAATCTCAAAAATAACCTACATGTAGACTTACACTATGTTCATAACCTTTTATAACAATAATTATTTTTCTTCCTCTTTCTCATAGTAGTCTCCAACCATATCTACCATCATAACTTGGTAGACTTCCTACTCATCTATGCCAATATAGATGAGGTTGTATGAGCTTGTAATATATGATACCTTTGGATCATACTTATAGGTCATAGTGTTACATTCCATTCACTTTTGAGGAGGGGACACTAAATTAATATCTAATTTATGTTTTCCCTTCTAGTTCTATGAGCTGGTTATTGGCTTTGGTTGTTGTATGGTAAGAATATGTGTGCCAGGTGGTAAGGATTACAAGGGGGTCACACACCTAGATACAATTTTTTTTATTAGGCCACTTAAACCTACACCATATACATTATGATGAATAAGATAAGCACTAGAAAAGGTGATCATGTCAACTCATGGATGGTGATAAAAATCTTTTAGATAGCATGCTGACTTTGGTGTGTTGAGCCAGATATTACATAACATGGGTTGGCACTTGGGGATAGGTGGTGATGAGGTATAGGAAGTCCTCCCACAAATATTTTAAATTTCCCACATATTTTATACCTCCATGGTCCTACATCTAGATGAGATTTCAAAATTATTACATTAGCCAATAGTTTGTATCTAGGTGCATTTTACCCTCTAGTGACTTCCACTATGTGAAGTAAAATAAGAAAATTAGAAATGGATATTAAAATGTTTTTTTGGGGGAGGTGTGGCATTTATTAATACTTTTGAGTAGATTCTAGATGAAGTAGTTTGGATAGTTGATCTATTCATTCTGTTGGATCATCTTATGAATGATGTCTATGATGCCCTTGGGAGTTTGTTTGGTGGACTTGGTTATCTTTGAAATAATCTAGCTATACACTCCAAAATTTTATGCATTATCTCATCTGTAATCTCATAAATATGAATCCATCTATTACTCTACATGTATAGATATCACACTTCTTGAAAAATGGGAGGCATTTTTATCTGTTATGATAGCAACAAATTACCATGTGCAGGCATGCCTAGAGCTTAGGCCATGGATTATGTGTTTATGATGATAGTCTCATCTAGGAAAAAATAGATTGTACCCTCATTATATCATATAAATAATAATTTCATGATCTCCCCTATATTTCCAAATTTAGGTATATGAATTAGGGACTCAACATTTATATTCTAGAATCGATGGGGAGCTATGAGGGTGAGTGACTATGTAGAATCAATAAGATTAGGGTGGAATATATTTTGCTCAACTTGGTAGAGGTAATCAAATAACTTTTTATCACTGTAATTTATTTGTTAGAGCACCATTTTGACACCCATATCTTCTTTTTTTCCATCAGTGAGAGCCCTAATTAGAAATCAAGTATCCATAGCTATGTGAAGGATGAAATTGAAATTCTCTCTATTATTTATGTAAGAAAATAACTTTCCTCTTTTATAGTTACATCTCATGAAAAATATGCTCAAGGATGAAATGTTAACCTCTTATTTGCACTTGGATTTTACATAACTGATGCCTATTGGGATCTACATCAAAATCATTCTTATCTTCTACTTGTCTTTGAATGCAATGGTAGATGTGGTAAATCTATATCTATTTTGGTCATTAAAGTAGTTAGTCATTAGAATATGTGTGAATTTATATATTTATGACCTTTTTTTATCTATACATGGGTATGAGTATTTATTATTGACTATCTATAAATAATTAAAACTGCATCACGTACTTAAATCAATCTTGGATCAGATGGGATAAAGCACACCTACACATTCGATTTGAAGGCATATAATTTCTAAGTGAGAGCATGAGCAATGTGAGAATACAATATATCTGATTAAGGGATCACTTATCATAAAACATCATGTGAGATAGCATTCTAAAGCCTATAATCTAACACAATCATATAACAACCGTAACAGAGTCTTATGATTGAATATTTCACTAATATAGTAAAAATAAAAGCAATTATAATCTAGTGCACACCAAAGCTTGTGGCACAAAGTGGGGGTTAGCAAAGAAAATAAAACAAAAAATGTATAGGGAACTTAAAATAAATTAAGTATGAGTAACACCCTAATACATGGAATATGAAGAGTAATATTATTCGAGCCAATACTTATGTTATTTATATCTACTAAAAGAGAGGAGAATAAAGTTAGAATATACTTACCTAAATGTGAACCCATTAAGACTCAATCTCTCCCTTGGCCAAAGGGGCTTCACAAAAGGTTGTTTTAGTTTTTAACGATCATTTTTTTAGGCCAAAGCATCTAAGACCTATCCACAAGACTAGATTTTCTAGAATAAGAAACCTAAGCTAAGTATCCTCAAGTAGAATGGTGGAAGAAAAGATTGTGAAGAAGCATGAATGAATAATAAATATTGATTGAATATTATAATATTGACTAAAATTACCTTATATTTATAGGATTATCTTAACCTAAAATTATTTTAGAACTTCAGTTGTGCTAGGTCAACCTAGTCAACCTCACACATTTTTGGACTAACTCAATATGTCTATGTTAGGTCATCTAGGAGGTTAACAAACAAAAATAAAGAAAAGGTCTACAAATTTTACTAGGTTGATTAGGTCAACGTAGTATGTTGAATAGGTCAAAATGGTGGCAAGTATGGAAATTAAGGATATAAAGAGAAAAATGACTAGAATACTATGCAAGGGAGGAGAAATACCTTAGGAAAAGGTTGTAAGAACTAGATGGAATGGTAATAATATGGAAAAGAGGGATAATAATCTTATGGAGCACCAAAGGTCTACCCACTCCTTTCTCATTACACCTCTTAGGGTGTGCACTCAAAGAGATTGAGTCTAGATAGGTTCCTATAAGATGTAAAGTGTCAGTAATCAATAAAAGTGTGAAAATAGTATGTGTATACACTATCCACTGATTTGTTGAAGATTGCATCCATCAACCCTTGGATCTAGCATTTAGTTTTTGTGTTTGGCCATTATTTGATAGATATCTTTTTGATGTGATGTTTCCATACCTTTCTTGGACTTAAACTTTTTCATTTGCTCTTCTTTGACTTTTTTAGCAGTACATGTGGATCCTTTTATGCACATTTGGTGTATGTGATGTTTGGTCTTTGTAATTCAAAAATGTCATTGATGAAGTCATCTAAAAACAAATAAAAAAATAAATGAGCACAAAATATGCAAAAATTAGGAAATCCTAATTTATATGGTACTACTCAGCACCCATTCAGCTTGCAGAATGAGATCAATAGACTATTGGTGATACATCTTAAATCTATATCCATTTAATTGCCTTGGTAACAGTATTACCTAAATATCTCTTAAAACCATGCTTCCTTTCTACATGAGATCATGTATAATATAGGGCCATTTCCATTGTATCTTTAGCTTGCTCAGGAATGCTCTAAAATGACTATCATATAATAAGACTAGCTGAAAATTGTGAAATTATTTCTATCACAAGTTTCTATCATGTCATGATTTTTGGATCTACTTGTGCACTTATTATGTTTAAGTTTCTCTACATCTAAACCCATCCATCTAATTTAGTTTAAGTATCTAGTTAGTAAGAGACTGATGATCTCTAAGACACATAACCATGGCAATGTGTAATTTGGGTACTAAATATTCCATTAGCATGACTTCTTCTAGACCGTACACTAATTAGAATAGTGTAAATCCTATAGCCCTTTTGTAATGTGTGTGATATGCCCACAAGATCTTAAGAATACAATCTTCCCAACCATCCCACTTGACATCAAATATTTTTGTTAGCATTTTACCCAATACTTTATTGGATGCATCAACTTGGCCATTGGCCTATGAATGATATACAATGCTTTTGTGATGAGATATCATAAATTCTTATATCATAGCCTTGATGGTATTATTTATAAAGTGAATTCTTCTATTGATGACTAATTTTATAAGACATCTAAACCTTGTAATGATATTTTCATATAGAAACTTCATTGCATCCTTCACACCACAACTAGGTAGTGTATCAACTTTAACCCACTTAGTAAAATACTCAATAACAATAATGATGTACCTTGCATTAATACACTTTATTTCATGGGTTGAACAGTTTCAAAAAATCAATTCCCCATTATTCAAAAGGTTTCTCCACTAATAGTGGCTATAAAGGCATCTCATCTTTCTATAGTGGTTTACCCATACATTGATAGACATCACAATGTTGCACAACTCTATCTGAATATTAGAACAAATTTTACCACCATAATATAATTTATATTATCTTTTTGTCTATGGCTTATCCCACAAAATTCCCTCCTATAACTCCTTGATGAGCTTCCTCCAAGAGTTGAGGTTGTTCATGTTCCAGAACAAGTTGTGCAGGACTTCATCCTTCCCAAAGTGATACAAAAACCCATTAATGATTGTATATGCTAGTGTTCTAGTCATAAACTACTTCTTATCATGCTCTTGAAATTATATAGGGAATAATCCTTGTTTGAGTAAGTTTGCAATGGCTTTGAAATTATCAAGAATCATAGAGACATGGAAAAGATGAGCATCAAGAGAGTCTTCTTGTAATTCTTTTATCTCTCCCACATTTGGTATGTGGATAAGATGGTCTGGTCCTACATTATCTCTTATTGGCTTTAGATTTATATGGTATATGCTAGTGTTCTAGTCATAAACTACTTCTTATCATGCTCTTGAAATTATATAGGGAATAATCCTTGTTTGAGTAAGTTTGCAATGGCTTTGAAATTATCAAGAATCATAGAGACATGGAAAAGATGAGCATCAAGAGAGTCTTCTTGTAATTCTTTTAGCTCTCCCACATTTGGTATGTGGATAAGATGGTCTGGTCCTACATTATCTCTTATTGGCTTTAGATTTATATGGAATTAAAACTCATGAAACAAAATTAACAATTGAGACATGCACCTTTCTAGCATCAGTTGTTGACAGGGTATCATAGGGCTTGATGATATATAGAGAGCTTAAATAATATCTTTAGTAGATAGTGCCAATATTTATAAAGTGTGAACATAATGGCCAATGCTTCCCATTCCATGGTTGTATAATTTTTTTCTACATTAGACAATTTATATCTAGAAAAATAAATAAGATGGTCAAGCCAACCATCTATAGGTTGCACATGAATAACACCAACTACAATACTCACAGTATCCACGTGTACGTGAAAAGGGTTTCTCCAATTTAGAAATACAAGTATGGTCATAGTAACTAATCACTATTTTAGCTTAATAAAATAAACTTGGCATTTTAAAGTCTAGACAAAATTTGAATTTTTGTGTAGTAAAGTTCTTATAGGAGATGAAATAGTAATGTATACTTTGATAAATTTGTTATAGTAGCCTGTATTCCCTAAGAAAGAGAAAACTTTAATAAAATTGACAAGTGGAGGCATACTCAAGATGACTATGATTTTTGCCTAATATATTGGAAAGCCTTTGCTACAAACTATGTATCTTAGTAAAACACCAAATGGTGTGAAAAATAAACATTTATTTAGATTTAAATAAATGCTTAGGGCTCAACATCACTCCAATATTAAACATAACTTAGACAAATGATCTTTGAATAAGGACAATACTTCCCAATCATCAAAGTAAACTTCCAAGAAGTCATGAATGAAATCTTTGAATGGCATAACCACTATGCGAGAAAACACTACAAGTACATTCTTTAGGCCAAAAGGCATGACTTTGTATGCAAAATAACCCCATTCCATTGTAAACTTTTTTTTAGCTCTATCTTCTTCTATGATTGATAAATTATGATATCTACTAAAACTATCTATGAAAGAATAAACTTCATGTCCTACAACAAACTCCAAAACTTCATCTATAAAAGGAATTGGAAATCGATCATTTATGTAGGCATTATTCAAGATGTGTTAGTCCCCACATACCTAGATTTATCCTATTTTATTGGGCTAAACTACCATGGGGATTACCTTAACTTCCTTTTTTCCTAGATAGATGATTCCTACATCCTTAATTCTATCTAATATAGCCTTTACTTTCAGCTTCATATTTGGATTAAGCTTATATGGTCGCTTCTTTATAGGATGTGTGTACTCCTTTAATTCAATGTGCATCTTGCTAAGAGATGGATCAACACCTAAAAATTCTAAGAATTTTTTGGAAAAAAATCTTGATAATCCCTTAGAAGTTATAATGCTTCAAAGATCTCAGCTTTCATCCAATTTTTTCCAATCTAGGGACTCCTCTATCCTGATGTTTGAGACATGTTTTTTGAGGGTTGTTCATAAATATTGAATTTTTCTTCATCAATAGATTTGTATAGCCTTTGTTTCCCTCCTTATTTTTTAATTTAGATACTGCACAACTTATCTTCTTTAGTGGGTTTTACGTTGATGTTCTTGAGTGATTTTATAGGTCACTCATGCTCAGATAAATCCTTTAAATTTAGGTCACTATTAGAATCTAAATCTTCAATGTAGTTTGACTCATCTTTCATGTAGTGACATGGTTGCATCAAACTTTGTTCTTTATTCCTAGAAATTTTCTAACTTTTTAATGAATCATTAATATAAGAGAATACATTCTTTTGTATAGTAGATTCTATTATGGTGCTCAAGTCTTCTATGCACCCCTGGCATAAAAAATACCTAAGTTTTTGTAACACATTGTGAACTAGCATATTTTCATCTTCAAACACAAAGGTTTGTATAAAATCACTCAGTACTTATACCCAACATTTGTTCTCCCTTATTCATTCTTATTGCATGTACCATGTTGTTGGTAATGGGGCAAGTGTATAATGGAAAATGTGAACCCAATACTTTGGTGTCATGTGTTCCTCATTCTAAACTTCAACACATTTATGTATATAAATTTTGGGGCACTTGTCTTCTTGAAATAATGGCCAATTAGTGTGGATAAACTATGCTAGTTAGAACTTACTGATCATGAGTTTACAAGCATCATCCCACTCCAGTTGGTTATCCTGATGAGTTGCCCACCATGTCATAGTAACTACTTTCAAGGCATAATTTAAAGTGATAACTCACTAGTTGATGGTTAGTATATGAACTTGTAATTAAAAAATTAAAAAATTAATTTTCTCTATTACATAATACACAAAAATGTATCGCTCATGCATAAAGACCATTTTCAATGGTTAGAGTTCATGATCACCTTAGGCCTAGTTGAAGAGGTGGGTGTCTGGGTCACCACTACTAGATGAAGTTGCTTCCCATGGAAAAGTACCTACCATTATTGGCTCTATGTAGTCCTATATGTGTTTTTCATCTTTATAAATGAAATTAACTTCTAATTGAGTAGGGTATTTTACAAACATTTATGCATAATATTTAGTGACAAATTGATTTACTATCAGTAGCATAACTACTAGTTTTGGCCCCCATTATTATGATGTCTTTATTTTTTGAGTGAAAAATGATTGTACCTATAGTTTCGTATGTTTTTATGAAAAGTTACATTCAGCTATAAATAAACATTTTGGGTTTTCCTTAAAATACACCTTCATCCAACTAGTTTCTTATGTAGTGTATGGAGAGTCTGGTTCATCTAAAATTATCTAAGGATTATATACTTTATTGAGATGAATGATAACAAATTTGTCAAAGTGATGTGCTTTGAGATGATTGTGCATTATATTGATAGTCATTTGACCATTATATTCCTACGTTTTACCTATATATGTAGGGTAATATGTCACTATAGTCTTCATGTTGATGAATTTAAAGTCACCCCACAAAGATAAGTCTATAACTTTGATCTTCACATATTCTAGCCTACCAATAGGCTCAACCTTCCCATAATCAACCAAGCTTAGAGTTACTGGGTTGTAGCCTAGAGATGGTCATCCGATAGATTCCCATGTAGATCTAGGAATCATATTAACTATGCTACCAAAATCAAAGATAACATTTGGGATTTTGTAACCAACAACCTCAATATCAATTCATGTATCAACATCTTAGGGCTTCTTCATCTTGACATACCAACCCATTTTTTTAATATTTTTTTGGCCACACTACATACATTCTAGTAGGTTATGCAACATGTTCATGATGTTCTATGAGATATACTTAGTGTACAATGTACTTAATAGTTTCAAGATATCTATGATCACAGTGACAACTCCATCTTGATGCATAATGTACATAATTTGGCCATATATTTCACATCAATTGATGTATCATCACCATAAATAGTCTCCTAATGTTTAATATTTTTCAACATCTACACAAATTCATACATGAGGTTATTTTCTATAGCTAGATTTGGGTACTTATCCTTTTTATCTTTTTAGATCTCCTAATCTTGTAGTATCTTGAGTGGAGGCAAACCTTGGTTTGTGTGTTGTTTTCATGTCATGGCATTCAATAATACATTTTATTTAGGTTGTGCACCCACCATATTCCCATTCCAGATAGCCTTATCCTTTGTTTGTTTTTTCTAAAATAGGGCATTCTTTTATGTCATACTAGTTAAAGATTATGTAATATGCATAGTAGGACTACATTTATGGGTTCATTACACAATTTCATTAGACATGATTATATTCTCTATGTAGGTAGCATTACAGAGGAGGTTATTGATAGTTATTACCTCTACCACCCTAGTATCCTCCTCTGTATCTAACTTGAGATCCTCCATTATTGTATTAATATCCACCTTGATACCCTCCTTGTGGCTATGCAACGATCTAATATTGATTTTTTTGATTATTATATGTAATAATAAATTACTGGTTCATAGTTGGTGGGGCCCAACTTGTTTGTTGCTTCTACATTATGAGTGAGTTTTAAGGTGTTGTATACTGGTAATGAAGGGATGGAGGTGTCAATATTGGCAAAGAAGGGGTCTAGATAGCTACACCTTAAGGATGATACTATGGTGAACTTAGAATCCATTATGGACCCATCTAGGTTGCACAATCTTTATCCACCTCTTGGCTTGGGATTACTAAATTTATCAAGGATATTTGTTGCATAGTGATGGTGAATATGTTTTTATTGATGCCTTCCTTCAACTCCTATTAATGCTTATAGTTCTTCTAATCATGGTTAGTAAACTTATAGAAATTTCAATACAAGTTATGTGGGTTCTTGATATATTGCTATAGAAGATGGAATTGCATAATGGCATGCCCGACTACTCGACAGAGTTCACAAAATTTTCTCTTGACTTTAGAGAAATCATTTCTATGGTGTCCTTCTTTTCTTCACTCTATACACCATAAATTAAATTTAGGCTTATCTATCTTGGGGTGTTTCTCCATTTTTTCCATGAAATCTTGTAGTGTATTTTCAATCTTGGAATTGGAAAAAGGAGCTTCTCCATAATCTTTAATTTGTTCTATACATAGGATAATAGCTCTAGCATCTTATTTCATAGCATATTGAGTTTGTATAGTGGAAAACCTGATTATAGGGCATAATCATTTGATTAACCATGACTATTTTTCCATATCTATTAAATCAAACTCTACCTTATTCATTACATCAAATAATCTATGGTCATAGGCATAGAGTAATTCGCTAGACTTGTGACATATCTCATTTAGGTATTGTATAGTCTGAGTGGTGCATTTCTTGACCTTGAATTATAAAACCAACCAATCCTCAACATGTTTTAGGATTTATTGCTAAATATCTCTTTGGTATATGAACTCCAGTACTCTACCAGCTAGTGCACCTACTAATTCACACTTTTGAACAACTTCATTAATGATGCCCTTAGTTTGCCATCTCATTTTTAAAGTCAATAGGTATTGTTTAGGATATGTGAACCCATTATAGTGGGTTAAGTTTTTGAATCATCTTATATAATTCATCATGTTGATTTGTATGAATTGATCATTCTTCATAAATTTTATTAGAGGAGGTTGCATTCTAAGTGATCCTACGTATGTACTACTCTATGCACTAAGAGAATTATTATGCATACTTTGTTTACCTACACTTTATTCTTATTTTTATTCAAATTAAACTAATTATAAGGCCTTGAAATATTTTCTAATATGTTTATTATAAATCTAAGTACCCCAATTGTTTACATGTTCTAAAAATTGTCCTTCTCAATTATCACCTTCTTATCCACCTAGTTGAAAGATTCTATTATTATATAAAAGATTGGGTTGTGGGGAGGTGTGTTATTTTGGTAAATGGTTATTTCCTATGTATTATTATTATTATTATACTATGCTTGAACCTATGTTTAACCTATTAAAGTATTCTATTTCTTTATGTAATTCCTCTTCTTCATATAATACCCTTTCTGATAGCTATGCACTACATCTATCATCTATCTGGTCTACTTCAAAACTATTCTTGCCTTCTTCTCCACACATATCATGTTCATACCATTCTATCTACTAGAATTCATCATCCTATTTTTCATCCTTCATTCATCCTTTTTTATCATCACATCTTTACACTCCATCATCTAATCTACTACTACACTTACCTCTACTCTAACTACTTGGGCATTTTTTGTATTATTCCATCCACTTTATTGTCATAGTTCTCATTTTAAATCTATACTTTTCTTCTAAATATTATTCCCTCTTATCTCCATTTTATATTTAGGTTAAATATTTACTTACTCATATATCCATCATTCACCACCATACACACACATCCTGATACACCTAAAGTGACTACTCCATATTGGCTAGAGTAGGCACCATGGCCTTATCCACAACTAACATCTTTATTAGGAGAGGTAGTCACTAAAAAAAATTTCCTCTAATTCCATAGATAAAATTATCCTACACAACTTTGTATGTTATATAACCTTACACTATAAATTCATTGATGTATCCATCTATAGTGGTGATGACATAATATTATATCACTCTCATCCACTTAGTTTCTAGTTTCAACAATTATTCTATCTTCTCTTTAGTCTAGGTAATTTTTTCTTTCATTTTGGGACTAAATAAATAGTATTCCAATATTATCAATAAATTATTTAGCATTTTGGGTAGCTCACACCAAAAAATTTCACATATTTCTCTCTCTATATACTCATGAATATTTTCACTTGTGGTAAGACCAGTCCTTTTAGATTCCTCTTCTACAAAATTCCATTCTTTCTGGGCTAACCATGTTTCAATGTCTCTCTATCTCGATATCCATCTTAGCATATTTTCCCCTAGAAGGAGTGTTTTATGCTCATTACACCATTATTATAAGAGGTTCTTTATATAATAAAATAAGCTAAAGATGAGGATAGTTAAGTTTTACCTAAGTGCATAGGATAGTGCAGAGAATTTATATTTGGAAGAAGCATGATAGATAAGAATTATCATGAAATAGTAAGGATATATAATTAAGTAGTAATTCATGAAAATGCATACAAAATTTAGATT